>QVAJ01000874.1:28033-40954 GCA_003546035.1 Mixornis gularis | reverse complement strand
GGTGGGCCCGAGCCCCCCCGCCAGACTACACCGCCGCCATGAGGGAGATCGTCCACATCCAGGCCGGCCAATGCGGCAACCAAATCGGCGCCAAGGTGAGCGGGGCGGGCCCCACCTCCATTCCCCGCCAAGGCGGCGTTGCCCCTTTAAGAGCCCCCCCACCTCCCGCGCGCCAAGACAAAGGGTGACCCAAACCAGAGCGATTTTACCCCAAAATCGGCGTTTTCCCGCCGAAAAAGCAGCTTAGAGGGAAGAAGGCGGTGCTGAATTTGGCGGGYTTGGGGTTAAAACGAGGAGATTTTGTCGCTCAATGAGGATTTTCGGCGGTCAGATGCGCCCCCCCACACGCGGCCCCAAAATGGCGGCTGAGGGCGGCGGCCCCGAATCGCGSCGGTTTGCCCCCAAAATCGCCCTTTTTGGGGCGTTCTAAGAAAATGCAATGATCTTATTCTAATTCAAGGAAGTATTAAAAAAGGACTTGGCCTCAAATGGCGYTTTTTACCCCAAATCGGGAGCGGTTAGCCGAGGATGGGCGGGGAAGGCGCCAAAATGGCGGCGAAAAGCCCTGGAATTAAAAGATTTAACCCCAGAATTAAAAWTTTTATAGTACTTTATTCTCATGAACTCTAAAACCGGATTTGCTTGTGTTTTTTTTAAACGTCCTGCTTTAAGTTTGGCTTTTTTGCACCCGAAATTAGTGTTATCACGCCAAAACCGGTATTTTCGCCCCTAAAATCGATTATTTGCACGACAAACTTGTCCAATTTTACCTCTAAAATGCGGATTTTGTGCCCCAAAGTGAAGATTTTTGACCCTCAAACGGGGCGTCACGCCCGGAGAGGCCAGTCCCGAAAATGGGAGTATTTAACTGCCAGAAAAGCGGTTTAATAGTCACAATAAAGRTTTTTACCTCATAAATAAGAGGCGTTTCCATTTTTTTGATCCAAAACCAGATTTTTTTGTTCTGAAAATAAGATTTTTTAGTTGCAAAACAAGTATTCTTGAGCTTTTTTTAAACCACAGGATGTAACAACAAACAGTTCGTATTTTTAGTCCTTAAATGTAAATTTTAGATCTTTAAATTGCCATATTGAACTCTRAAAAATAAAGGTTTTTTTCTCTTGAATCAGTTTTGTTGCCTAAAATGCCTGTTTTGCCCCTAAAAATGAATGATTTTTTTTCCACAAAAAATGCTTTTATTCGTAAAATGTTAACGTTTTAGGTTGAAATTATTTTTTTTTTAAATTGATGAGGGGTTTTGCTGCTAAAATACAGCTTTTTATCTCCCAAACYTTTTTTTTTCCCAGCCTCAAAATGGAGATTCGGAGCTCCAGCTCAGCATCTTTGTTGTGCAAAATAATATTTTTCATCCAAAATCAAGATTTCTATTCCCAAAACGTGGCTTTTTGAGGAGAAAAGTGATGGATTTATTTTCTGAAAGTAGAACTTGGGTTAAAATCGGGGGTTTCTGCTGCTCGGAGGGAGTTYCCAGCCCCAAAATGGAGGTTTCCAGCCCCAAAATGGAGGTTCGGGGGAAGAATCGCAGCTTTGTCCTCCCAAATCCGCTTCTTTTAACCTCAAAATCACTGCTTCTGCTCCAAAATTAACGGGTTTTATTTCAGATTCTTTCTTTTTAGTCCAAATTGGCGATTTTTTCCCAAAAAAGCATTGTTTTAGGCCTCAGAATTTACAGTTCTTTACACTGGAACGTCATTTTTCCTGCTTCAAAAATCCCGTTTTTTCCCCTGAATATTCACTTCACCTTCACAATGGCCTCTTTGAACCCCRTATTTAATTTTTTTCTTCCTTAAATGTCACTTTTTCTCCAAAAATGGCCATTATTAGACCCAGATCCATCTCTTTGTGTCTGCAGACCGCATTTCCTGCCCCCTAAATGAACAATTTCTGCCCCAAACTAAAATCTTCGTTGTCCAAGACGCCTGAAATTGGAATTTTTAACCCCAAAATGGGAATTTTTTTTTTGCTCTGGGAAGAAGGTTTTAAACCGAAATTACGATTTTGAGGCCCAAAAAGGTTTTTTTACTCTACAGAAAATATCGACATTTAAGAGGTCAAATTTACTCTCAAAAAATGGTATTTTTGCCCCAAACATGCTTTTTTTCACCCCAATATTTACAACTTTTACCATTAAATATTATTTTTCTTCTCGTAATCTGTACTTCTGTCACTAAATTATCAATTTCTATCCCAAACCCACATTATTTACCCAAAAAGTCGTGATTTTTAACTTGCTGTCTTCCAAGGCTCTGAAAAGGTTTTTTTAGCCAAAAAAGATACTGATTGTTTCCAAATTTGATCTTTTAAAGCCCGTTTTCTTCTTCATTTGCCCAAAATCTCAAAGTTTTAACCTCAAATAACACTTTTTGGAGCTGTTCCATTCCTACATTCMCTGTTTTTAACCCATTTCTCTCACCAGCTCCAGAATCTCCATCTTTCACGCATTTTTGCCCACAATCCCCTAAAACAGCAGATTTTAACCAATTCCTTTCTTCAGCTCAAAAATCGGTATTTTAAAGCTCATTTATTTCTTTTTTTAACTTGGAATTGCTGATTTTTAATGTCTTTTCTTTTTTAGCTCCAAAATTAATACTTGCAATCCCATTTTTCTTCTTAGACACAAAATTGTGGCTTATTAAATATATTTTTCCACATAATCCCCCAAGCTGCCGTTTAAATCTCAAATCACCATTTTTAATCTCTTTTTTTAGTTGCCAATACCAGAATTACCAGGTTTTAACCCAAATTATTGTTTTAACACCATTCCTCCCTCCACAACCCCAAAATCCCCTTTTTTTTGCCGCATTTTTTCTCTTTTTCCCCAAAATCGCCTTTTTATACCTGATTTTCCCCTCAGGCCATGCTCCCTCCTCCCCCTCCATTTTAAGGACCATTTTAACCCCAAACCCCTGCATTTGTGGGGTCTCACCTTCAGATACAAAACTTAGAGCCCCCCGAGCTAATTTTGGGTGTAAAAATCCTYGTTTTGGGTCAAAAAAGCACCGATTTTGGGCGCAAAAAGCTGATTTTGGAGGGGCTGTTTGAATTTTAACGATTTGCCGCCATTTTCCCGCGTTCCCGCCCTTTTGAGGGAGCGGGCCGCGCTGCCCTGGCCATGCCCCCTCACAAAGCCACGCCCCAAAACCACAGAAAGAGTCCTAAAAATCACCTTTTTTACCCCAAAAAAGGATAGTGGTGTGGCTGTGGGTTGTAGCCCTACCCTTTTAGGACCTTAGCACGCTATAAATTTACTTTAAAGGCCCCCAGAATCCCCATTTTTTAACCCAAAACTGGTTCTAACCGTGAGTGAGGTCTTTGACCCCACCCCTCACATGGCCATGCTCCCAAATTCCTTTAAATCCCTCAAATCCTTTGTTTTTCCCCCCAAAAAAGCAGCCTAAGGGAGGTAAGCAGATCCTGACTCACATCTCATTTTTCCTATAAGGTCCCCAAATCCCCTTTTTGTCCCCTAAATGAATCCCAGGTGTAGYGAAGTGGGCGTGGCCCCACCTCTCTACGAGCTCTGTGCTCCCATTTCTTTTAAAATCCCAATTTTTTTATCATAAAATCCTGATTTTTTTGATGCTCTTTAATGACCATTTCCTACCCTAAAATTCCTAGTTTTTTCTTGGCCCCAAATCCTCATTTTCTCCCCCAAAATCTGGTCCCAGATGTAGCAAAGTGGTCATGGCTGGTGCACCCCCACTCCTCTTTAAGCCCCACGCCCCCAACCTTCCTTTAACCCCTTCAAATCCCCGTATTCCACCCCAAAATCCGCAAGGTTTTTTCCCCAAAATTACCATTTTCCCCCAAAAATAAGGTCTGGGATGGGCATGGTCCTGCTGACCCCATTCCTCCTTATGCCCTACCCCTTTAAACCYCAGACCATGCCCCCAAGTCCCCATTCCCCACCCCAAAATCCTAATTTTGCCCCCTAAAATCCCCATTCTTTTTCTTTAAATTGTTTTTTCCCCTAAACTGTTGTCTGGGGTGRGTGTGCCCCACCTGACCCCCACTTTTAACCAGCCCCACCCCTTTTTCCCCCAGACCATGCCCTCAAATCCCCATTTCACCCCCTAAAATCCCAGTTTTTCTCCTGCAATTCCCTATTTTTTCCCTAAATCAGATCCTGGTTGTAGCCAAGTGGGAGCAGCCCAGCTGCTCCCCCCTCCACAAGCCCTGCCCCTTTTACCCCAGACCACTCCCCCAAGCCCCATAAAATTCCCATTTTTCCTTCCAAAACCCTTGGGTTTTTTCCCCAAATGCCCGGGTTTTGCCCCAGACCCTCTCCTGGGCTGTCCCCGAGCTGTCCCCATGTCCCCACAGTTCTGGGAGGTGATCAGCGACGAGCACGGCATCGACCCCACGGGCACCTACCACGGGGACAGCGACCTGCAGCTGGACCGCATCAGCGTCTACTACAACGAGGCCACAGGTGGGGACACTTGGCGGTGCCTGGTGGCACTTGGGGACAGCTGTCACCCTCCCCCGGGGCTCCTCTGCTCTTCCCTCCCCCGTTGTGTCACTGCAGTGGCAGCTGGGAGGTGCTGGGTGGCACTTGGTGGCTTTTGTCACGCCCCCCCCAATGTCACCTTGTTTTGTCACCTTCCTTWGCTGTTACTTTGTCGCTTCTAGTGTCACTTTGTCACCCCCACAGTACCACCATTTCCTGCTTTGTCACCCCCCCGTGTTATTTTATCCTCCCCATTGTCATTGTGTCCCCAGTGCCACCCTCCAGTGTCACCTTCCTGTCCATTGTCTGTTGTCACTCCCGTGTCCCGGTGTTTCCCCTCAGTGTCACCGTGTCCATATCCTGTGTCTCCTCATCTCCTGTGTCCCTGAGTGCCACCCCCTCCTTTGTCACAGCACTGGTGTCTCCTTGTCCTGTCACCTCCCGGTGCCACCCCCAGTCCTGTCACTCCTCAGTGTCACCTTGCAGTGTCATCTCCCAGTGTCACCGTGGGGACTCGCTGGTGTCACCCTGTCCATTGCCACTTCCTGTGTCACCCTGTGAGCCTCCTGGTGTCACCTTGTCCATTGTCACCCCCAACCCTGTGAGCTTCCTGGTGTCACCCTGTCCTGTCACACCTTCCCCCCAGTGTCACTTGTCCATTGTCACACCCCAGCCTGTGATCCCCCTGGTGTCTCCTCCCATTGTCACCCCCAATTCCGTGACCCCCCCTTGGTATCACCCCATCCTGTCACCCTCATCTTGTCACCTCCTTTGCCACTCATTCATTGTCCTCTCCCAATGTTACCTTATCCACTGTCACCTCCCAGTGTCACCTATCTTTTATTCCTTTGTCCCCTTCTCTGTCCCTTTGTCTCATTCTGGGTGGCTTTGGGGCCAATTTGAAGATTTTTGGGGTTATTTTGGGGCATTTGGGGTGTGCTGGGGCTTTTTTGGGGTGGTTTGGACTGAATTTATGGATTTTGGGGTGGGGTTTGGGAAATTAGTGGGTGAATTTTGGGRTTTTGGGRTGGGGTTTGGGAGGTTTTGGGGTGATTTGGGGTGATTAAGGTTATTTGGGCTGGTTTGGGGTGAATTTGGGCATTTTGGGGTGATGAAGGGTTGAGTTTTGGGTGGCTCTTGGTTGTTTTTACATCTGTTTGGGGTGATTTTGGGTATTTTTGGGGTTATTTGGGTAGTTTGGGTGTTGGGTGGGGCAGTTTTGGGCAGATTTGGGAGGTTCTGGGGTTCATTTTGGGGTTATTTTGGATGTTCTAGGCTGATATGAGGCTGATTTGGGGTGAATTTTGGGCATTTTGGGGGCGCTTTAGAGTTGAGTTGGGGGTCTGGGTTGTTTTTAGGTAATTTGGGGTAATTTTAGGTAATTTGGAATGATTTACAGTGATTTTGAATATTTTAGTGGTTTGCAGTTCGTTTGAGATGATTTTGGGATTTTAAGTATTTGGGTGTATTTTGGGGTGTTTTGGATTTGATTTTGGGTGGGTTTGGGGTGATTTGGGATAAACTTGGGTGGGTTTGGGGTAATTTTGGGATGCTTTGGGTGAGAATTTAGGTGCATTTTTGGTGGTTTGGAGGTGACTCCAGGTACGTTTGGGGTAATTTTGGGTTCTTTGGGGTTGATTTTGGTTCTTTATGTGTCAGTTCTTGGTGTCATTCCAGGTGTTTTGGGGCAGTTTTGGTATTTTTGGGGTGGTTTGGGATATTTGGGGGATGATTTTTGCTCTTTCTGGGGTGTTTTTTTTTAGTATTTGTGGGTTAACTGAGCATTTTGGGGGCAATTCTGGGTGGTTTTTTGGGTAATTTTAAGTGTTTTGGGGGCAATTCCAGGTGCTTTAGAGGTAATTCAAGGTACTCTGGGGATAATTGTGTTTTGGGTGAATTCTAGTGGTTTTGAGGTAATTTCTGTGTTTGTGGGAGGAATTCCAGGTGGTCTTGGGTGATTCCCAGTGGTATTTGGTTAATTCTGGGTGGTCTTGGGGTATTTCCTGCAGGTTTTGGGGGGTAATTCCAGGTGATTTGGGGTATTTCCAGGTGATTTTGGTGCAATTGTTGGTGTTTTTTAGGGTAATTCAGGTGTTTTTAGGGTACTTCAGGGTGGTTTTTGGTTAATTTTGGCTTGTTTTGGGGTGACTCTTCTGGTTCTTGGTGATGTCCCCAAAGGTAAATCCAAGCCCAGAGAGCCATCCTGGTGGTTTTGGGGTGAATTTTGGTGGTTTTTGGGAATTCTGRGTGGTTGTGGGTTAATGCTGGGTGGTTTTGGGGTGAATTTTCCCATTTTTGGGGTTACTCTGGGTGATTTTGGGGTGATTTTTGGTGGTTTTGGTCCCTCCCAGGGGGTAAGTACGTGCCCAGGGCCATCCTGGTGGATCTGGAGCCCGGCACGATGGACTCGGTGCGCTCCGGCCCCTTCGGGCAGATCTTCCGGCCCGACAACTTCGTCTTCGGTGAGTGACACACCTGGGACACACCTGGGGACATTGGGACACACCTGGGGACATCAGGGACACCTTGAAGTATTTGGGACACATCTGGGGACTCCTGGAGACACCTGAGGACATTGAGACACACCTGGGGACATCAGGGACACCTTCAAGTATTTGGGACACATCTGGGGACACATGAGGGACATTAGGGGCAGTTGGGGACACATGGGAATATTTAGGACACCCAGGGATATTTCAGACACTCGGGGACATACCTCGGACTGTAGGTGGTGGCCTCAAGGGGTGGCAGAGTCCCAAAAGGGAAATCAGGGTCCCCACATGTCCCCAAGGTGGGGTTGGAGGACCCAAGGGCGGCACAAAGATCCCCAAATGTCCCACCAAGGTGGCTTTGAAGGCCCTCAGGTGTCCCCAAGTATCCCCAAATATAAAGATTGAAGGTCTCCAAGGGAGGGGCGGGTGGAGATCCCCAGGTGTCCTGCCAAGGTGGGGTTGAAGGTTCTCAAGTGTCCTCAAAGGTGAAGGTGTCCAAAGAGGGGGTTGAGGGGGTCCCTAAATGCCCCCAAGGAGGAGCTGAGGGTCCTCAAGTGTCCCCAGGGTGGAGTTGACCCCAGGGGTGGGGTGAAGATCCTCAGGTGTCCCCAAGGTGGGGTTGGAGGACCCRAGGGTGGCACAAAGGTCCCCAAGTATCCCACCAATGGGAATCGGAAGGTTCCCAAGGTCCCCCAGGATGGGTTTGGGAGTCSCCAAGTGTCCCCAAGATATGGTTGAAGGTCCCTGAGGTCCCCAAGGGTGGCAGGAAGGTCCCAAGCATGGGGGTGAAGGTCCCTGAGGTCCCTAAGGTGGCAGGAAGGTCCCTAAGGTGGGTCAGAGTTGCTCAAGCTCCTCAGAAATGCTTTGAAGGTCCCCAAAGATGGTCTGAGGGTCCCTGAGGTTATCGAGGCTGGGTTGTGTCCCCGGAGATGCTTTGCAGGTCCCCAAAGGTGCTCTTAGTGGTTGGAGGCTCCCCAAGATCYTCAGGACTGGTTCAAAGGTCCCCAAAAGGGGTTTTGAGGCTTCCCAAGGTGGGTTTGAGGTTCTTGAAGTCCCCAAGGATGGTCTGAAGGGTCCCCAAAGGCGGTTTGAAGGTGCCCGGGCTTGGGCTGAAGATCTCCAGTGTCTTGAGGGTTGGGTTGAGGGTTCTCAGAGATGGTTTGAAGGTCCTGAAGGTGRTTTGAAGGTTCCCCTAAGCAGGGGTGGAGGTTCTCAAGGTCCCCAAAGGGCCTTTGAGGGTTCCCAGAGGTTGTTTGAGGATGTCCAAAAGTGGTTTGAAGGTTCCTTGAAGAGAGTTTGAAGGTCTACAGAGTTTTGAGGGTCTCTCAAAGTGGTTTGAAGGTCCCCAAAGATGAGTTTAGGGTTCCTAATGGTGATTGGAGGTCCTCAAAGATCATTTGAAGGGCTCCAAGAGCCCCGTCCAACCCTTCTGTCCCTTTTCCAGGCCAAAATGGCACCGGCAACACCCAGGGCAGGCATCACTATATGGGGGGGGGGCTGAACTGGGGGGGGTCAGGGTCAGTCAGAGGTCCCAGAGGTTGCTCAAAGCTCCCCAGGGTTGGGTTGAAGATCCCAAAAGATGATTTTGAGATCTTCAGGGTTGGCTTGAGGGTTCCCAATGTGGTTTGAGGGTCTTCAAAGCAGGGGTAGAGGTTCTCAAGGTCCCCAAAGGTGGCTTGAAGGTCCCCAAGRTTGTCATGGTTTGGTTAAGGCTCTCCAAAGGTGGTTTGAAGGTTCCTTTAAAAAGATTAAGGTTCCCAGTAGTGGTTTAAGGYCCCCAGAGGTGTTTAGAAGACCCCAGCCCAACCCTTTTCCCCCTTTTCCAGGCCAAAGCGGCGCCGGCAACAACTGGGCCAAGGGTCACTACACGGAGGGGGCGGAGCTGGTGGACTCGGTGCTGGACGTGGTGCGCAAGGAGGCCGAGAGCTGCGACTGCCTGCAGGGCTTCCAGCTGACCCACTCCCTGGGCGGGGGCACCGGCTCGGGCATGGGCACGCTGCTCATCTCCAAGATCCGCGAGGAGTATCCCGACCGCATCATGAACACCTTCAGCGTGGTGCCGTCCCCCAAGGTGTCGGACACGGTGGTGGAGCCCTACAACGCCACGCTGTCGGTGCACCAGCTGGTGGAGAACACRGACGAGACCTACTGCATCGACAACGAGGCGCTCTACGACATCTGCTTCCGCACCCTCAAGCTGACCACGCCCACCTACGGCGACCTCAACCACCTGGTCTCGGCCACCATGAGCGGCGTCACCACCTGCCTGCGCTTCCCGGGCCAGCTCAACGCYGACCTSCGCAAGCTGGCCGTCAACATGGTGCCCTTCCCTCGGCTGCACTTCTTCATGCCGGGCTTTGCCCCCCTGACCAGCCGTGGCAGCCAGCAGTACCGCGCCCTCACCGTGCCCGAGCTCACCCAGCAGGTGTTCGACGCCAAGAACATGATGGCGGCGTGCGACCCTCGCCACGGCCGCTACCTCACCGTGGCCGCCGTCTTCCGCGGCCGCATGTCCATGAAGGAGGTGGACGAGCAGATGCTGAACGTGCAGAACAAGAACAGCTCCTACTTCGTGGAGTGGATCCCCAACAAYGTGAAGACGGCCGTGTGCGACATCCCACCGCGCGGCCTCAAGATGGCCGTCACCTTCATCGGGAACAGCACGGCCATCCAGGAGCTCTTCAAGCGCATCTCGGAGCAGTTCACGGCCATGTTCCGGCGCAAGGCCTTCCTGCACTGGTACACGGGCGAGGGCATGGACGAGATGGAGTTCACCGAGGCCGAGAGCAACATGAACGACCTCGTGTCCGAGTACCAGCAGTACCAGGACGCCACGGCCGAGGAGGAGGAGGATTTTGGCGAGGAGGCCGAAGAGGAGGCCTGAGGGGCTTCTGCGGAGCCCCTCCCCTTCCCGGTGTGTTGTCCCAGAGAGGCGTCAACCGGTGGGCGGCGCCTTCGGTGTCATTGTCCTTCATCATCCTCGTCAGCGTTGGCCTCGGTCATCGGCGGCAGCAGCAGCGGAGTCCCCACCCGACCTTCAGCGTTGTCCTCAAGCTTCATCATCATCACCCTGGAAGAGTCCCCAGCCTTCAACATTGTCCTCATGGTTCCCTGGTCTTCATCATCTTTGAAGAGTCTCCAATCTTGATCATGGTTCAGAGCTCCAAATTTTTGTCATCTTTRTTCTCGAAAAGCTCCCAATCTTCATCAGCATTGAAGAGTTCCCAGCCTTCATCATTGTTATTCTTGAGGAGTCCCCAGCCTTCGTCATCGTGGAAGAGCCTCCAAACCCGATCATGGTCAGAGCCCCCGACTTCCGTCATCGCTGAAGAATCCCCAGGGTTCATCGTTGTCGAGGAGTCTCCAGCCTTCATCGTGCTCGAAGAGTCCCCAGCGTTCATCGTTGTCCTCAAAGGGTTCCTGGCCTTCATCGTGGTCCTTGGAGAGTCTTCGATCATCATCATCATGTAAGAGCTTCAAAGAGCCCTTGGCCTTCTTCATCATCATGGAGGAGCCTCCAAGAGTTTCTGACCTTCACCTTCATCCTGGAAGAGTTGTTGACCATCATCCTCATCATCATGGAAGAGCTCTTGACCTTCGTCTTCATCATGGAAGAGCCCTGACCTCCACCATCATCATCGTTGTCGTCATCACCTCCGCCCTTCCCCCGCTGCCACCTCAGCCTCCTGTCCCCTCCCCCACCCCCCTCTGCCTCCATTTCCCTGATTTTGGGTTGTTTTTCCCAGTTTTTTGTCAGTTTTTCCCAAGTTTTGTTCATTTTTCCCCATTTTCTTCTGTTCTCAGTTTTTTGGTTTTTTTCCCTATTTTGTTTTGTCATTTCCCCCATTTTTGTTTCATTTTCCTCATTTTTTTCCCCTRCTTTGGTCTCTCTTCATTTTCAGTSATTTTCACCCATTTTCCCTCATTTTTGGTCAGTTTCCCCATTTTTGGTCATTCTTTCCATTTTTTCAATTTTTGCTGTTTTTTTCCCCATTTTTGGTCGCTCTCAGCCCAATTCTGTTTCTTTTTCCCAGATTTTGCTTCCTTTCTCCCCATTTTTGGTTCATTTTTCTCTATTTCTGCTTGCTCTTTTTTTACCCATTTTCCCTCATTTTGGGTTTAAAGTCCTCAATTTTCGTTCATTTTTCCCAATTTTCTACCAATTTTCCCCATTTTTGGTCCATTTTCCCCCATTTTTTGTCCRTTTTTCCCAATTTCCCTCCGTTTCTCCCCGATTTCCGTCGCCGTTCCCGGTCGCTCTCTCCCATTTTTGGATGTTTTTGTTGTTTATTTTTTCCCGTTTCTTTCGTTTTTCATATTGAAAAGTCGCCCCCGGGTCCAGAATAAACTCGGGATGGAAAAGCCACCGTGGGTGTCACCTGTGTCACCTGAGGGTCCCCTTTGTCCCCTGGACAGTCCCGAGGTCACTTTGGGGTCCCCATTGTCACCTTGAGGTCCCCATGTCCCTCTTGAAGGTCCCCATTGTAATCTGGGGGTCACTGGGAGGGGTCTTGGAGTCACCTGGAGGGTCCAGGAGTCCCCAATGTCACCTGGGGGGKTCTCAGTGTCACTTCAGAGTCCCCAGTGTCACCTGGGTTGTCCCCATGTTCCCAGCTGAGGGTCTCTGTTGTCACCTCTTTCACCTGGAAGGTCCCAGGGTCATCTTAGGGTCACCTCTTATGTCCCTGATGTCACTTGGGGATCACTGGGAGGGGTCCCTGATGTCATCTGGGGGGGTCCCCCTTGTTCCCTTTGGTGCTCCCCCATGTCCCCTTCCCCCTCAATGTCCCCAGGGTGTTCCCGTGTCCCTTTGGGGTCCCCAGTCCCCCCTTGGTGACTCTGGTGGTGGCAGCACCATTGGGTGGGGACACTGGGATGGCACTTTGAGGACAAGGTGGCACTTCAAAGAGAAACTGGGGGGTGGCACCACCTTGGGGACACAGTGACACTGGAGGACGTGGCACTTCAGGGACATGATGACATTCAGGGGTGGCACCCGTGGGACACATTTGGGACGTGACCAAGGGGAGGATGGTGATACCTTGGGTACACTGCAGGAGTGGTGGCACTTAAAGGAAAGGACACAGGAACATTGTTGGGGTGGCACCTCTGGGACACTTTATTGACACCGTGACACTGGGGGTGGTGGCACTTCAGGGATACTTTGGGGACAGGGTGGCACCAAGGGTGGTGACACCACAGGGACACTTTTGGGACACAGTGACAGGGTAGTGGCACTTTAGAGACACTTCATTCACATGATGGCACTGCAGTGGTGGCACCTTGGGGACGCATTGAGGACAACACAGTGACATTCGGGGGTGGCACTTGGGGATGCTGCCAGGGGGTGATGGTACATTGGGGACACTTGGGGGACATGGTGACAGTGCAGTGGTGACACTTAGGGGACACTCTGGGGACAAGGTGGCACCTTGGGGACAGTGACACTGCAGGGACACTTTGGGGACACGATGACATTTGGGGGTGGCACTTTGGGGACATGCTAGCACTGCAGCGGTGGCACTTCAGGGACAAAGGGACTTCGGGGCCAGTGGCACCTTGGTGGCCTCAGGTGGCACGCTGGGGACACTGCATTGGGAGCTGGTGGCACTTGGGTGGCACTTTGGGAACACAGAGGGGTCTGAGGGGGGTGGTGGCACTTGGGGACACTTTGGTGTCACTTGGAGGTGGTGCTCAGAGACACTTTAGGGACATTTGGGGACGTTTCGGTGGCGCCGCCCTCAGGCTCTGTCACCTAAGGGGACAAAGAGGGGGTTGGGGGGACCTGGGGGTGTCACCTTCCCCCAGGGGACACCAAATGTCCCCAAATTAACCCCAAATCCCACTTGGGACCCCCCAAATTACACCAAAGTCCATCTGAGCACCCCCAGACCTCACCTGGAACCCCAAAATCCCCTCAGGGACCTCCAAAATCCTCCTGGGATTCCCTAAACCCCC
>QVAJ01000871.1:13505-24013 GCA_003546035.1 Mixornis gularis | reverse complement strand
TGGTCTCCAGCACGGCTGGGGAAGATGAGAAGAGCTGGGATGTTTGGATCACTGTTCATGGAAATCTTCCTGCAGAGCCTTCACTCAAGAGTTGTTCCTCCCAGCTTTGAGGAGATGAATTATTTTTCTCCAAATACATCTCCTAATCTCCCACTGCGACCTCCTCTAAGGAAGGGAGTGGATTAGTGAGGAGGTTTGAAGAGGCACAGCAGGGACAGAGATCTGACTGGGTATCAGTTTTTCCAGGAGACCCAGATTCCACTTTTGGGATCTGTCCACAATGTAACTAACTCCTGTTTTTTGTAGGAACTGAAGACTCAAGGCACTAAAGCAGGTGCAGAGAAAAAGAGGATCTCTGTTTCATGGCATAACCCTGTGTCCTGGCAAGAGGCTCACTGGACCAGGGCTGCTGCTGGGCCTGGATTTCAGATTAAAGCAGCAAGAACTGAGACAGAACTGAGAGGTCATTTTATCASCACCTGCAGAGGAAATGGGAAAAAGAGACAAGACCTCAGGCAGGGCCAAGGATTTCAGCCCTCAGTGAGGAGGACAAGCAGCAGGCAAAGGAGGACAGCTCTTTCCCAAGAYTGAGGCAGATGAGCAGAATCAGATCCTCCTTCTCCCAGATTCCTGGGGCTTTCTCCAAGGAGTTCTCAAGCTACAGGAATGCAGGTGCTCACCACAATGCTTCCAATTTCTGACAGATCTACTGGGGGGCACAGTGTTTTTTCAGCCACAACAGTACAGAAGATTYGGGGCTAAAACCCAAAATTTACCTGTGAACCAAATCACTTCCACACATCATCTCCTTTTTTACCAATAAGAATCGGAGAAACCTTAATTTCTTAATTCCTAAGTACTCCCAAGAGGACAAAGAGAGGAAACAGCAGGTGACTGGTGATTTTTTAAAAATATTTTGCCTTCTAAAGCTGCTCACAAAGGAGCTGCAGTGGAAGCTTTGCTAACGCCTGTATTATAGAGCTATTCTCCTATAATCCTGAGAGAAAATCCCCACACTGCTTCCCATGGGATCAGGGAACAATGAAGAAGGGAGATGGGGAGACACATCTGCTGGCTGTACAATAAAGCAGCCTAAAAGCAGCTCAATTTAAAGGCAGATTGGTTAATACCTCACTTTCATGCTTACGCAGCAAGAGGCTGYTACCTTCTTATGTGATGGTGCTAAAAATATCCAACTTGTTTATTTGAGAAGTTCACCTCTTAAATAGAACAATCTACTAGTTATGTCAGGTCTTCCATGGGAGTACTTTGATTATCCACAGGTTTTGTTCAGATTCTTTTCTTCATTACTGGTTTTTTGGTTTGTTTTTTTTTCTGGAGTTTTTTTTTGGTGGTGGGTTTGTTTTTTTTGAGTTAATTGATTCAGTTTTCAAAATGGAAAATACACTCTGGATCTTTCTAGCCTCTTAAATTTCTCACAAGAAGCATCACCTT
Organism: Mixornis gularis; assembly: GCA_003546035.1. NCBI lineage: Eukaryota > Metazoa > Chordata > Aves > Passeriformes > Timaliidae > Mixornis > Mixornis gularis. Next base: position 22,558 of record QVAJ01000871.1, on the reverse strand, counting down.
TACTAYCACATATGTTCATATGCTAAAAAAGAGTGCCCTCAAATGAGTAAATGTCAAATAAATCTGATTCACAGAGACTGAGGGAATTTGAAGAACTAGAGGTTTAGTAAATCTTATTAAAGTACATAAATACCTCTGTTTAACACATTCCTTCAGTACACAGCAACCTTAAATGTAACTCAAATTCCCTTTTCTACCCAAGCCAGAGAAAGCAGCATTTAATGAACAGTGAACAGCTCAAAGGAGACACAGCCATGCAACCATTTCCAGAACTGAACCACCCCACACAGCAAGAGAACAGCCTGATCTGTGACCAAGTCAAACTCACTGGGAGTTCAGTCAGAACAGAAATGGAACTTTCACTGGAACACTGAGCAGTGCCCCCCACCCTGTGTTACATCCCAGGATAAAAACTGGCAAGGTGTGAAAAAAGCAGGAATACATTTCAGGAGAGCAGCCCCTTTCCAAGGACTCAGCACCATCAGTACACAAAGTTGCAGCCACCAATCTCCGAAGTGAGCTACTTAACATATTACAGAGTGTTAAAAACAAAGATTAAAACTAAAGATTAGCACAGCCCTGCATTACAAAACAAGAGCTCTCAGCACTTCCCTCCCTTGTGCATCTCCCCTTGCCACTCTTGGAACAGAATAAAGAACATTATGCAATGCCTGAAAGGAGAAACTACAAATTTAAAACAATTCTCCAGCAGCTATGCTGAGTGTCACTGGAGCACAGAAATCATTTCAAGAATTCGTCTGTGTCACAGCACTAAGTGAGGAGACACCCACGTCTCAAATTTAAGATGCACAGTTTGGGTTTAAGGTCTCTGAGGCATGACCAGTCTTCCTTCAAGCTGACACCATTTAGCAAGCACCATGAATCTGTGGACTGCAGAACAGATGCTGAACAACACAAGTTTCCTTTTTTAAAAAGCAAACTTGACAACATTCCCCCAAAACTCTCACCAAGAGGCAGCTCTTACAGACCTAAGGGCACAGCTCAGCTCCCAAACCCAACCAAGTCAGAAYGGCCACTTGTGCTACTGCACAAATTCAATTTTGCTGGAAGAATGTTGTTTTCAAATTAACAAGAATGAAGTTCAAATTAAAAAAAATGCTGCCCCCACTTTCTAAACTCCCAACTACAGGTCAGCATCACCCAGAAGGGAGCTTCCACTCTAATAAAAACTGCTCATCAGTAACAAMACCTTTACAAAGTGGACACTCCAGGCATGGCAAGGCACGTTTACCTCCTCACTCTTTGACTTGTGGAGCACAAATCCTTTTTTCCATTGCCCATCAGCTCCCTCGTTGGGTTTGCGGATGTTGAACTCGACTTTTGCACGATCCTTGCTTTGGATGGCTTTCCACTCATCCAGGGTCATTTCCTTAGGGCCTTCTTCCTTCACTTCTTCAACCTCATTCTCTCTGCAGTGAATTCATGGGGATTATGATCACAACTAAGCATTCACACTCTGGATACAATTTGAAAATCGTCTGCTGGCTGGTACCAGGTTAAAAAATTGAACTTTGTCGAGGGTTTAGCGGTGTAAGAGGTGAAAATATAAACACTCGCTTCCACCACAGGAAAATTCATCTCCTTTAGAGGGAGTGCCAAAAAAATTACACCCAGCCACCTCTGAGCACAGCAGAATGTTAAAATTAAAACTGACCCATGCCACCAAATCTCCACAGCACTGTCAATTTTAGCTCCAAATCTGAAAGCCTAATCTCTGTCGTGACTTGTTTGGAGCTCCTTTCCCCCCTTTTTGAAATACATCTCTCATAAACATTCATGTCAAGGCAGTGAGAACTCGTTCTTCCCACAGTTTTCAAGCTTTTTAGTATTTTAAAAACCAGAATTTAAGCAGTTTTGGGTGATTTGCTCCCTCTGTTAAACCAAAGACAATTATTCAAACAAGTTTTACTTCCAGCTAATTTGAAAAAATAACAGCACACAACTTATTTGTGAGATACAGCACATCTRCCTCATGCCAAAGGCTATTTTTAAGTAAAACACACAACCACTGTGCTCAATATCAGATCATATTCCAGCTACTGGAAGCCTCTGGTCATTGTTYAGTGTGTTTATGCAACTGAATTTCTGGTTTATAGGAAACCAATGCTGTGTATGTGCAGCAAAAAGATCATGAAAGTCTCAATTACAAAGGTTTTCATCTGGCAGCCATTAATTTTGAATAATGCAAAGGTTTTATGTCAAAATTACTGTATTTCAACTTTTTCTCCCTGTGTAGGAGAGAATGATTCTTGACACGAGATATAATCAGAATTTGTTTTGTTCAAGGCAAAGATTTTACTGCAGTAAAAGATCCTACAGCTCTGCTGAAACACTGAGGGCAAAGATCCACATAAAACCAGACAATTAAAGAGTTACCCATGTGGAGATGCTTTTTTACRTAAAGTTTTTAGTGAGGCAATCAAGCCACAGCAAACACATTAAGAATCATTAGGAACAAGCATTTCAAAATTCTGTTTGCCATTTTTTTTGAGTCCTCTACAAAGCCCCCATCTCATTAAAATACAACATTAGTCACACTAGGCTACCATAAAAATTTGTATYGTATTTTTACACCAACTCAGTATCAGCAAGGCTCCTTCTGCCTCTCTGGTTATTCTTTCATTCATCCAGCCCCTGGTTCCTTCTGTAACAGTGTCCAAGTGCGATGGGCAGAGATCCAGGTAACTTTGAAAACTGCCTGGAGAATGAAAGATACAACCTTTCTCCTACAGCTCAGCCACACAGTCTCCAGGCTGTTCTGGAAAATTAAGTTTAAAAAGTTGCCTTTCACTGGGCATTTCTGTTCCATTTGCTTGGTGTTTCTACCTGGTCTGAGCACAGATGCTTTTGGGTTTGGAATTTGGAGTTGCAATCTCAAAACTCAAARTGTATGAGAAATTATTATTAATAAATAAATCTGAGAGAACCTGCAGGACACACCAAGGAATGGTTTAAAGACAATTTTCAGACAGGTTTTTTAAGGAGACTCATTCAGCAGCATTGTGGATGATCTGATAACGTGAGTTTGGCCAAACAGATGTGGGAATGAACAGCAGAGGTTAAAGGCAATGCAACAGCACCTCTGAAGCAAGGCAGGAGCACAGGGAGGGCTGGTACTCACTTATTTTCAGAATCAGCAGGCGGATGCTCCTCTCCCTCTGGCGTTTCCTCAGTTACAGCTGACTGATCCAATTCACTGCAATTACATAACRTTGGGAGTTGGGGCCTTTTTACAACTTCATCCCCCTTTAAAGCCATGTAAGATTAACAACCAAGATCTACGGTGGATTTACTGTTTCAATAAGGATTGGTGCTCTCTGTGCCTCTTAAATTCTATGCTTTTCACTTAACTAATGGTTTTCCCCAACCCTTACTACCCCTCCTGAAAGGCTCCTGCTGTCCCYTCCAACACAAAATGGATTTGGGCATTAAAAATAGATTTTGGTGGGGCACCTGAATTTTTCTAACACAAAAYGCATGTTTATCCTGATCAAAATTTACTAAAAACACAACAGCTTMATTTTAACAAAGAACTGTTAACAAAACCAGCACAAGACCTCCCAAACCTCCCCAAAATTCTGGCTGAACAGCAAAGCTACTTTTACATTACAAGAAAACCGCTGGGGTTTTAAACTCTGCAAAAATCACGGAGATCAAAGGCAAAAAGGCAGCTAAATCTGGGTGTTCTGCAAGCCATAATTAGGGCTGATTAACACAGTGCTAATAGCTTTCTGAGCAGYGAGAGGTTACTAACGTTAGCTCGTCTTTGACGGTTCCCCAGTTGTGCGATCCGCTGCCACCGCGCTTGTCCTCGTGCTTTAGGCCGCTGAAATGTGAATGTGAAACAGAACTAACAAAACTGAGTTAACATTATAGTGTCCAGACACAGGAATTCAAAAGATCAATCTTAAACAGGGGAAAAGGAGGAGGGGAGGGCAAAGAAGAGGCAGAAGGGAGAGGAGGAGAAGACTCACGATCTATCGCTGCCGCTGTGTCTGTCGAATTCCCGTTTGCCGCGGGAGTCGAAGCCGTCGCCTCGGCCCATCCCGCGCCCGCGGCCRCGGCCYCGGCCCAGCCCGCCACGGCCACGCATGGGCCGCTCCAGGATGGGTCTGCAAGGGAACACACACGGGTCAGCCATTCACTCCACACAAACACACCGAGTTTTTCCTGCTCTTGTGCTCTTTGAGGATTTTATTTATTGGGTTTTGTTTGGTCAAGTGATTCGCCTCCGAAAATGTACAGCGTGTTTCTCTTTTCCTCTCTGAGAACGGAGAACTCTTTTCCTCTCCTCTGTTTTTTCTTTTTGATAATTAGTTTGTAGTTGGGTTCAGGCTCTGATTTCAAAAATGTCACTCCTCCATCCCTGGAAATGTCCAAGGCCAGGATGGAAAGGCCTGGAGTAACCTGGGATAGACAGTGGAAGGTGTCCCTGCCTGTGGTACGGGTTGCAATCAAAACACCTTTAAGGTCTTTACCAATCCAAATCATTCTGTGGCTCCATGATTTTAGAATCTGGARACAAATGCTCAGGATTGTTGTTTGTTTGCATCTTCAGGCATTCATTCCAAATTTTAATCTTTGCATTGTGTTAACAATTAACTGATGCTAAAACTTCAACTAAACTGACTTTTATCCAACCTACTTTTAAAAGGATTTTAACTTTGCAACTAAAACCTTAATATTTGAACACTACTCGAATTCTGGCTGCCTCACAACACTCAAGACAGTTTAAATTTCATGTAGATCTAAGATGGCTTCACCACTTCCAAGTCTGAAGCCACTGCAGCCAAGGTGCAAACACCTAACTGGACAAACTTTAGCTGGCTTTAAGTCAGCTGTGCAGATTGAAGCCACAGCTGTAACAGCAAACAAATCCCATCCTGCAGGAAACAGCTATGCTTGGGTTCCCTTCCTGAGCTATCCACTATAGATGTAGAGAAACATGGTGAACATCTTGATTTAAACCATAATTCAGTTACCTATGAACCTGTTCATGCAGATCGCTCCCAAACTTAAATTTGCAAACAAAACCAGAGAAAAGGGAAGCGTTATCCTCTGGGTGACAAGAATTTAATCTTGATTCAATCAGCTTTTTTTACCTGAGCAGCAGAAGGCAGGACAGCCCTGTCCTGTCAAAGCTAGAAAAGCTGTTCATCACCAAGACAAAACTCTTACTTATCCACAGAGAACTCTCCTCCCTCGCCCTTCTCCTCGGCGGGTTTCTCGAAGCGGCGCTCGCGGGGAGGTCGTCGCTCGGGTCTCCTGTCGATGGGTTTGCCTTCGCCCTGCTGCTGCTGCTGCTGCTGCTGATCAGGCCTCCTGCCAATCCTCCTTATCCCTGAAACATCAGGCCAGACACAGCAACGGAATGAGGAGTGCTGCAGGACAGATACCAATGAACCCCCCAGGCAAACAAGAGGGAAGAGAAGTTTTATTTCTGTATAAACGGAGCGATTCCGCATTCACCTGACTCTCCTCAGCCACGTTTTTACACCCAGGATTTCAAACGGTGTTTGACTCAAAATTTAACTAATCCCTGCTGAAATGACAGGGTCAGCTTTCAAGCAAAGATCAAGGTAAGCAGGATTTTATTAATATTTTTTTGTTCTGAAAGGCGCTTTTCAGGTAAAACAAGTGGGTTTCATTTGAAGAATACCCAAATGAAGTGAGCATCACCTCACTGGCCCTAAGACAATCAATCCTGTGCTCCCTAAGYCAGACATCCTGTGCTGTTCTGGTGGCTGGAGTCCATGATCTTGGAGGTGTTTTCCAACCTAAATGATCCTGTGATTCTGTTCTTGGAAACTCCTCTGGGCAGCAGTGCCACCACCTGTACAGACAGGTGTCACCTGCAGGTACTGCTCAGTGACTAACTGGGATCCTCATCCACACATTCCCTGACTCAGATTCTCCTCCTGGTGCACTTCTCCAAAATAGTTTAACAACCCACAGTGCCACTGAGCTGCCCAGCACTCTTCCTCCCTTGCCTGGGCCTCCTAAAAGGGTTTTTATTGCAAATAAAAACCTCCCGTGGGCATTCTCGTCTTTACCAAGCCTTCTCAAAGATCTAACACAAGTTTTCTTTTCCACTCATGTGAAAGGCCTTGTTTACTCTTCTTTAAAAAAGATGAGGACAAACACATTGCTGCTTTGTTACACCATTTTCTTGCCAAAACACTGGCTCCAAAATTTAACGAACCGCTTTTAAATTCAAAGCTGATTTTTATTTTATTTTATTTTCTAAAGAACCAAGTTTCTGCCTAGCAAGCAATGTCAAATTTGGGTGGGGCTACAGAAGTTGCAGTTGTAATGATATCCAAGCCAACACACCCAGATGAACAATGTCTCCCTCACCTCCCAAGCTGTATTTAACATGAAGTTTGCATGGCACACACAGCACCCTAAGCACTCCTGACTCCCTGAGGAAACAAGGGGTTAAACCCAGCAGCCCGCACTTGCAGAAGGGCTCTCCAAGGAGGACAGGAATTCCATGTGAGGAGGAGAAGCAGGGAGAGGAGCAGGCATGCTGCAGAACTGGAATGGAACAGCCACGGCTTTTGAATTTCGAGTTCAACGCCCTGCACTCAGAAAAACCCGGTTCCTGCTGAAGCCTAACCCAAAATACGAGTTATTTCTCAGCATCACCAAGCTTTGAACTGCTAATTCAGCAGGCAAATCACTTGCAGCCTTATGGAGTAGTGGAATAGCTTAAAATACATTCACASAGGAAACCAACCCTGGCATCGAGCACCTTTATGATGCCAGAACGGCAAGAAAACAGCCACGCACAAAAATAGACATTTTCAAACTGGAAACTGACTTTGTTTACGACACTGCTACAACAGCAGCCCCAACTTTCTCTGTTTCGCTACCATAATAAACCACGAAAATAGTTATTTTTCACCCTGCTCTTRAAAACAAGATGTGAAAATCGGGAGGTGAAGAGGAGCTGCCAGCCCTGCCCAAACCCTTCCTGCGATGCCAAAGACGCTGCCATGTCCCAGATGGATCTCGTGGGGGACAGCACCAGAATCCTGCACCTCCCTAAGGCTTCCAGAGGACACCGGCTTAGTGAACTGGGACTCCGGACAAATCATTGCATCCCTCACACAGAAAACATTCCTCAGAGTTAATGAGCAAGAGATCCACGAGCAAAGAGTATTCCTAACACAGTTCCTCAATTTGTCTTCTCACAAGGTGCTTTCAAGTAACATTTATAACACCAACTTTCCGAAACAAACAATATAATAAAATGATTTCCTTCTTTAACAGCATAAACCAGTGGAGAATCAGCATCRCTTTGTACCATAGATGTGGAAGCATTAAGATGCTCTCAGGCAGCACCGTGTGCTCTGTGAAAAGCTTGCTGAAATTGCAGTTAACCTGTTATTCCCTTGCTCCCACGTCACCTGCTGTCACCACACTCGGATGTTTTTCAGTGGATTCCTTTGAAGGCACCTGCCGAGCGCTGAAGTTTGGGCGCGGTGGAGCTGCCGGGACGGGACGCCATGTGCTGCCCACATCCCTCCCTGTCCATGTGCGGCCCTGGCCTCCTAAATCCCCAAAGCATATCCTTCAATCTGTTTTATACTTTCGTTTCTTTCTTTCTTGCCAAAGTCTTTCGTGTAGGATGTCTTAGAAATTTAGGGAAAGTAGAAATTAATGCAAGTTATTATTTAWATATATGTGAAAAGAATCAGATTGCTATCAACGCTGTTCCCCTTAAAAAATGACCCAAAGAGATTTTGGAAAGCCCAGGAACTTCCAGATACCCTGTCGAATCCATCKGAGCACCCGAAACACGAGTCAAGTTCAGGATACAAGGTTGGAAGGGGCTCGGTGCAACCTGGCCTACTGGAAGGTGTCTCTGCCCATGGCAGGGCTGAACAAGAAAGCTTTTCCAACCCGAACCATTCCAGGATTCCATGTGCCGGTTTAGATGGGATATTGGGAAGGAACTGCTCCCTGTGAGGATGGGGAGGCCCTGGCACAGGTTGYTCAGAGAAGCCGTGGCTGTTCCCGGATCCCTGGAAGTGTCCAAGGCCAGGCTGGACGGRGCYTGGAGCAGCCTGGGCCAGTGGAAGGTGCCCTATGGCAGGGATGGCCTTTAAGATCCCTTCCAACACGAGCCGCTCCACGATCCTCTCCACTGCTGAAATTTCCCATTCCGCGTTCCTCCTCTCCCTCCCGCCGGCTCCGAGGCAGCTCCGGCCGCCCCGCACGCCCGACTCCATTTTGCGCGGGCCGAGCCGCGGGACACGTGGGGCCAAGGCGAGCCCGGGGCCGCCGCCACCGGCCCCGCGGGCGCCCCGGGCGGGCCCCGCCATGCGCGGCCCCACGTGCGGCTCGGCCCTGCCCGGGCCCCCTTTGTGAGGGCCGGCCCGACCCTCCCCGCTGATCCCCCCGGCCCGCTCACCCTCCTTCCGCAGCGGCGCTCCGGGCTGGCCCCCGCCATCCTCCCGGCGGTCCCCGCCGGCGAAGGGCGGCAGCGGGTTCTTGCGCTCCTTCTGCGACTCCCTGCGCAGCTGCTTGGCCGCGCTGCCCGCGCCGCCGCCGGCCTGGCCCGCTCCRCCGGCCCCGCCCGAGGAGCCGCTCTGGGCGCCCGCAGGACCGCGGGCCCCGCCGCCCGCTTGGCTCCCGCCGCCGCCGCCGCCGCTCTCCTTCCTCCGGCTCTCCGCCGCGCGCAGCACCTCGAAGGGGTCGGACTCGTCATCGAAGAGCTGATCGAAGCGGTTGGTGACGACGCACCCGAAGCCCTCCTGCAGGTGTCCGGGCATGATGGGCCCCCGTCGGCGGGATCCTGCGCGGATGCTACCGGGCCCCCCGCGCCCTGCTCGCTGCCGCACAAGATGGCGGGCCCTGAAGAGACGCGCTTCTCTTCCGGCGCGGCCACATCCGGGCACCTCCGCGGGGAGGGCGGGCGGGCSCTACAGCGCCGCCGGCGGCCGCGCCGCGAACTGCGCGCGCATTGTGTGAGGCGGGCGAAGGATTTCCCGCCGTGGACTCTACCATCGACGAGAGCGGGGGGG
>QVAJ01000868.1:20484-43230 GCA_003546035.1 Mixornis gularis | reverse complement strand
CTTGGGAGGTTCTTTACTGCTCTGAGCTGTAGTCAGTGATACTGAATTTCTGAGGTTGGTGTCTGTGTCTTTGGTGCTGACCCTGCCTGCTGGGAGGGCTTGAAGGGTTTAGGGCTGTGTTCCCTTTGGGCAGTTTGCTGCCAGCCTGGTGTGCTCCTGATGGTGCCACTGACCTTCCAGGACTGAGGAGCTGCTGGCTGGGTGCTKGTTCTGTTCTGCAGTGGGAACTGGCAGTCACCAGGAGGGCTTAGAGAGAAACCTGAAGATAGGCTGGGGGAGCCTGAACTGGGATCTTCTCCCTCCTTGACCCTCGATACCAGGGCATTAGGGAGATGCACATTTCCATCTAGCTTGGGATTGCTTGGGCATTTAAACCCTTAAAAAGAAGGCACAACAGGACTTTCCCCTCAATTTAAACCTTAATATGRTGAAGATAGAGGGCTTGCCCTCAATTTAAACCCATAAAACGGTATCATTAATGTTTTTCCCTTTCTTTTGTGTTGGGAAAAAAATGAAAAATGGGATTCTCTGCCAGCTGATATCCCTAACATCATGGAAGAGGCAGGTTATCCTTCAATTGMTACTGTTAAATTGCAGATGGAGGATCCTCCCTAATTTAAACACAGACAATAGCAGAAAATTAATTTTTCCTTTTAATTTAAACCCCTTTTCTCCTCGTAACCCCTTTTTTTTCTGGAGGGATTGAGGGCACTTGGGAAGGACTGACAAGATGAAATCTAAAAGGCAAAAGAGAGAACCCCCTGCGACCCCACGCACTGCTCCACCTGCTCAGGTGCTGCCCCTTGGCACAACCGTTTGTCCCTCGGCATTTCCTTGGAGWTGTTTTCTATGCCCAGGTGTGTCTAGGTGCTCCCCCAGCCCCTGCGAGACGTTCCAACCATCCTTCCTTGAGGAACCCCCCCGGGAATCCTCCCATGGCCCCTGCCCACCAGCGGCTCCCTGCTCAGGTGTGCCCAGGTAACCCCCCGCAACCACGCCCCAGCAGCACCCGCCCCCTCCTCATGCACACTGATCAGACGGGGGACCAGTGTACAGGGTGGGGGGCGTGGGAATTCCGGGGCGTGGGAAGAACTGAAGAGTTTTATTTCCGAGGAAGAGCACGATCACCACGGTGGGCGCCAYGCCGCCGTAAAGCACAGCTGCCGCCTTTCCCCCTCTTGCCACACTGCCGTAAACTATCAGCCGAGCCCTGTCGTGCCGATCACGCTACCGTAAAGCGTGGGGGAAGATGGCGGCGGTGACTGTGTGGGAGCCGCAGGCCGGGTCAGGCCCCGCCGGGCCACACCGGGAATGGACGGCGGAGCCCGTCAGCACCGGCGTGAGTGGGGCGGGGAGCGGCAGGGGGACCCACCCGGGGGGCTATGGAGTCGTGATGGACTTACGGGGGGTGGTGGGGGTGTTATGGAACAGGAGAACCCGCCGTGGGGTGGAGGGAGCGGGGGCAGAGAGTCTCTGATGTGCGGCTGAGGGTGGAGTTGGGGCTGAGTTTGGAGAAGACGGGGCTGGGGGAACAGAGCTCCCTGAAGAGTGCGGGAAGGGACGGAATATGGGTTAGAGAGGGGGRCTATGGGACACGGGGTGGTTTGTCTGGGGAGGAGCGAAGTTGCTGTGGGGCTGGGAGTTCTGTAGAAAGAYGATTTCTGTGGGGCACAGGGTGATATCTGTGCGGCGGGGGGATTGTGTGGGGTGAGGTCTGCTGTGGGAACGGGGTTTCTGTGGTGGACGGGCTGGTTTTTCTCGGGCACGGGCTGCTGTGAGGCAGGGACTTGCAGCGCAGCCCCTCCCTTTCCCTCTCCCCGCCCCAGACCACCATCATGGCCGTGGAGTTCGACGGAGGCGTCGTCATTGGGGCCGACTCTCGAACCACCACCGGGTGAGCRCCGTGGGCCGTGATGTCATCAGTGGCCTCACGGGGCGGGGGGTCCGGGACCGTGTCATGGGCTTGTCACTCTTGTCTGGGTGTCACCATGATGTCGCTCAGAAGCCAGCCCCAAAGCTGTGGGCACGGTCCCAGGTGTCCCCGGGTATCAGTGTCACCTGACAGGCATTTTCCATCACTAAAATCATCTAAGAATCCTTTTTTTATGTGGAATAATTCCTGCAAAAACATTCTCAGGTTAAAGTTTATGCTCTTGGTCCCAAGCTTTGGATTTCTCTCTATGGGTCCCATTTTTCTTTTTTCCTCTTTTATGGGGAGTTTTCAAATCCTGCAGAACCATTCCCCCATATGGTGATAAAAATTGGATTTAAATCTCTTGTTAAAATCACCTAATCTGAAGGGCTTCCTGTGTCCTTCCAAGTCATGTAATTCTTGATTCATCTGTAAAATATGGGACACTTCCCACATATTATTGTTACAATCTTGGATCCATTATATGGAAAAATTCTTTCCAGTGCCTCAGATATTTGAACAAAACCTGAATTAGTTTTATTGATTCTATCCTGGTAATCCTGTAAAATCCATTTCCCAGCATTCCCGGGGGGTTATCCCTGGCTTTCCAGGATTTCCTCCCCTGGTTTGTTCTGTTATTACCACAGCAAATCCYACATTTCTAAGTCCCATGCCTGCAAAACCTGGCACTTTGTGCCCAGAGAAATTCCGGCATCTTTTTGGGACCGACAACCGCTTCCCAGGGGTTTCTCCACACCTACAGCTTCTTCCTCCTCTTGCAGTGTCACCTCGGGGGGTTGCTAGGGTAACATCACACTGCTGTCACAGTGACATCACCACGGTGTCCCGCAGGTCCTACATCGCCAACCGGGTGACAGACAAACTGACCCCCGTCCACGACCGGATCTTCTGCTGCCGCTCGGGCTCAGCAGCCGACACGCAGGCGGTGGCCGATGCCGTGGCTTATCAGCTGGCCTTCCACAGGTACCCCCCACGGGCGTGGGGCAGGGCCGGGGGGGCTGTCGGGGCAACCCCCAGCCCCACACCTGGCCCTGCCCCACAGCGTGGAGCTGGAGGAGCCGCCGCGGGTGCGCACGGCCGCCCGCCTCTTCCAGCAGAGCTGCTACCGGTACCGTGAGGAGCTCAGTGCCGGCATCATTGTCGCTGGCTGGGACCCGCGGCGAGGGGGACAGGTGGGCTCCCTTCAGTCTCAATGTCCCCCTTTTCTGCCCTACAGTATCCCCTCTTCTGCCCCAGCGTGTCCCCTTTTTCTGCCCTAGCGTGTCCCCTTCTGCCCTAGTGTGTCCTTTTTTCCACCCTGGAGCGTTCCCCTTTCTGTCCCAGAATGTCCYTTTTTCTACCTGAGTGTCTACTTTTCTGTCCAGGAACATTTCACTCTGACCCACATCTCCTTTTGTGCCCCACAGCACTCACTTCTGCCCTATAGCCCCCCCCCCTTTCTGTCACATAACCCCATCTTTTCCCTACAGTCCCCTCTTTCTGCCCTACAGCCCCCTCCTTTGCCCCACAGCACCCTACAGCCCCCCCTGTGCCCCCTAGGTGTACATGGTGCCGATGGGAGGGCTCCTCCTGCGCCAGCCCTTCGCTGTGGGGGGGTCAGGCAGCTTCTACATCTATGGATTCCTGGATGCCACATTCCAGCCTGGGATGAGCCGCTCACAGTGCCAAGAATTTGTTGCCCGTGGTGGGTTTGGGGGATATTGGAGAATCTGGGGGGAGGTAGGAGGGGTCCTGAGAGGGGGCTTGGGCTCCTGGGAGAGGGTTTGGGGGAACAGAGGAGTTGGGCTGGCATTGAGGGGTTTGGGTGTCTCCTAGGAGGCAATTTTGGGAATGTGAAAGGGTTTGGGTGTCTCTTAGGAGGGGATTTCTGGATCACAGAAAGGCTTGGGGGATCTTGGAAGAGAATTTGGGGGCACAGAGGTGTTTGGACAGTGGTGAGGGGTTTTGGAGTGCCTTGGGGATTTGGGAACACAAATGGTTTGGGGGGTCCCTGACCTGTGTTCCCCTAGGACTGGCCCTGGCGATGGCGCGGGACGGCTCCAGCGGGGGCGTCATCAGGCTGGCGGCCATCACCGAGGACGGGGTGGAACGGACAGTCCTGGCTGGCTCTGACCTGCCATGGGGTGATGGTGGCCCYCCTGTCTGAGGGGGAGCCCCCCCCAGGATCCCTGAATTTGGCGGGAGAGACAATAAACAGCTCCGCTGTCTCTGCTGGATGTTCTTGGGGGTCTGGCTTTGGAGTCCCCTTCTGTCACCCTGTCCCTGGTGGGGGCAATGCCACACCCACAGTGTGACAGGCACAGACCCCARCCCTGGTGTGACACAGATAAAGCGCCCCCCAGTGTCTGTAGGTCTTGCTTTAATTACATTATCATGATCCATAATTCATTAACAAAGCGGAGGGTGGAGGGTGCTGGGGGAAGGGGGGTGGGGGGTCTCCTGCCCCACCCTGTGACCTTGACATTGACTGGTAACAAAACCCCCAGAGGGGTGGGAAGGGGGCACAGGGGCTGGGCACCTTACAGTCTCTATAGGGCTGTCCAATAGGGACGAGGCAACCCCTGTCATCCCCATAGGAGGGATCCAGCACCCCTATATCAGGCCCAGGGCCCTAAGGAGTGGGTAATGCACCCCTATAGGGCCCAAGACTCCTCCATAGGGCCCCAGGGCTACATCATAGCCTTGATGGGGGTGGTCAGGCACTCCTATAGAGCCACCCCCCCCAGCCCCTGGTGGGGTTGGGGGGGGTCAGGCACCCCCACAGCACCTGAGGGGAGAGGTCAGACCCTTCCACAGCCCCTTCATGGAGGGTCAAGTGCCCCTACAGATCCCRCGGGATGGGGTCAGATTCCCCCCGACCCCCCCTGGGGGGTATCAGGCACTGAGGAAGAGCCGCTGGTACCACTTGTTCATCTGCTCGAGAAAGATGAAGGTGAGCACGGTGTGGGGACCCAGGCGGGCGTAGTAGGGGGTGAAGCCCTTCCAGAGGCTGAAGAAGCCCTCATACCGCACCACCTTCAGCAGCACGTCCTGCAGGAGGGGCAGCGTGTCAGGGGCGGCCCCCAAAAATAATGAGGAACCTTCTAAAAAACTACAGTATGGATGCCCTTCTAGAAGGATGGGAAACCCTGAAGTAACATGGACACTCTCAAAATAATGGGGAATCCACCCAAAACTATGAGAAACCTTCCAAAAATAACAGGGATACTTCCCCCGCCCCGCCCCCTCCATATGTCAGTGAAGCTCCCCAAAATTATGGGTATCTCCTCAAATGACCCAAATTTTTCCTCACAATRACAGGGAACACCCCCAAAATGGTGTGAAACCCCCCAGATGAAAGGGAATTCCTATAATGATAGAGGAGCTCCTGAACTGATGGGGACTCCAGATGGTGTTACCCTCCCAAACCTGTCACTCACCAGCCCATTGCGGTACTCAGGCTTCCCATCTATTGTCCGCATGTTCTGGATCCTGTTGGGGAAAATTTAGGGGTTAAACAGGAGGTTTTGGGGTGATCACGTATCACATCTGTGGTTAAGGGAGAGGAGGGGATACCCCGTTAAAATGAACCCACCGGGTCTTGACGATGTCGACAGGCATGGAAGCGGCCGTGGTCACCAGCCCGCTGATCATGCTGGCGCAGAAGTGGCACAGGATGTCATCGCGGAAATGCCCTGGGGGCACCCCAAAACATCAAACGGGAATGGGGGAACAGTGCACTAGGATTTAGGGTTTCCTCATGGCAGACCCACCCCCTGAACTCACCAGAGTCGAGCAAGAATTGTTTGGATTGGGAGTACGAGGCGAGCTGGGCAGCGTTGACCACCACGGCACGGGCCATGGTGGGGATACAGCCCTAGGGGAAAATGGCATGTTTGGGTGAGTCATGTGCACCCCTAGACCCCACCACATCACCCCCTGCATTCCCACTTTCACCCCCCAGACCTCACCACAGTGGGGCCCTCGCACTGGGGTGGGAGATGGGAGTTTGGAGGACAACCAGCTTCCCCCCTAGAGGATGAAGACATCCCCTGCATCGCTGGGGGGGCAGCAGGGGAGTCATGGGAGGATCTTGGGGTCCCACAGCCCCCACCTACCCTCCACAGCGTGAACACTCCCTCCTCCCTCGCCATCCTCACGAGAGCATCGAACACATTGCGATACCCGCGGCGCTCGCCAGGAGGCAGCCTGGGATTTGGGGCAAAAAAGGGTATTTTGGTAAAAGAAGCAGACTTGGGGGAGCAGACGGGGGTGTAGATACTGTTTGGAAGGCTGGGGGCTCACCTGCCATCAGCTGTCATGCGGATGAGGGCCACCTCAGCCGGGGTCCCCACAAAGGCCCCGGCAGCCCCTGCCGTCATGCCCATGGCTGCCTTGGCCAGGAACGGAGGGGGGGTTCCATCAGCCCCCCCAAAACGCTCCAGGAGAACACTGTAGATGCCCAGGCGAGTGGTGGTGTAGGTGGCCTGCCGCAGAAGCCCAGCTGATAGCCTGGGGGGACACAAAGAATGGGAGGACTCCCAAAAATGGRGGGGCAGGAAAGAGTTCAAGGCTTGCAGATGCTTGTGGTTCTATGGTTTTGGGGGGGTCTGTATCTCATGTAGATGATCAGCAACCTCTTGCAGCATGGGACTGACACCAGCGTGTGCAGGGATGTGAGGTTTGGGGGGGGGTCCCAGGGCGTTTGAGGGTTCAAGAGTTGTCCCAGGGATTTGGAGGTTCAGGGTGGTTGCAGGGGGGGGTCCGGGGGGCCCGTACCCCGTGTAGATGCCCTTTAGTCCCTCGTGGCGAAGGATGGACCCCAGGGCRTGCAGGGATGTCCGGTACTCGCGGCCCTTGGCCCCGGCCCCGCTCAGCTGCATCCGGTTCTTCACCAGGTCCAGGGGCTGCACGAAGACTGTAGCCCCCATCCTGAAGGAAGAAGGTCGGGTAAGGTCAGGAGGACCCCAAAAATATTCACACCCCTCTCCACAGCCCCCCAAATCCACACATACAGCCCTCTCAGAGGAAACCTGGGGTGACAAGGAAATCTGACGGAGATTTGGGGATCTATAGGGGAGGTACAGGGCAGGTTTGAGGGGAGCTGGATGGGATTTCGGGAGGTTGGAAAGGGTTCCGTGGATTTGAATTGATTTTAAAGGGTGCTGGGRGGGTTGGGGAGGCTGTAGGGGGGTAGTGATGGGGATCGGGGGGAGTTAAAGGGTTTGGAGGGGCTGAGGAGTTAGGAGGGGCAGCGAGGGTGGTTTAGGGGCGACCTGAAAGATTCGGGTGGGGGAATGTCGGTTTAGGAGTGCGGGATCCCGGTTTTGTTGGGGGGGGCGGCGGGAAGGGAGGGGGGGCTCTCACCCGGCCAGGCCGCCGAAGAGAAACTTCACGGATTTCGGGGAGGTCTTTGGCCTCTCGGCCGCCGGCGTCGCCGCCATCACGGCCGGGCCCTGGTACCGGGGGTGCGGGGGGGGCGCGGGGTCCGGCACCGGCGGCGCCCCAAGGTGACTCGGGGGGGGCGCGGCGCCAGTGCGCCTGCGCGGGGCGCCTGCGCGGCGGCGGGGCGGGGGCCCCTCGCGGGGCGCCGGGCTTGGCGGAGAAGCACCGCCCCTAAAGGAGGGGGCGTGGCCGTGCACAGGGAGGACGCGCTCCGCCCTCACGCCTCTCATTGGTGGAGGATGTTTAGGCGGGAAAGGAAATCGCTCGGCAACCGAGGGAATTGGTTGGGGCGGAGGTGGGTAGCCCCGCCCCTCTCTCGCGACATTTTGCCATCTTGGGGGGGGTCTGAGGGGAGCCGCCGGCGGCGGGACGGGTCGRCGACCGGCACCTCACGTACTTGGTCCCGCCGCTCCTCAGCGCCGTGGGGTGATGCCTGTCCCGTCCTGTTCCAGGCGGTGAGTGTTGAGGGGTACCGGGACGCACTGGGAGATGTTGGGAAGCTTTTGGGACACTAGGGGGCGCTGTTAGGTACTRGAAGGCTCTGTGGGTGTGCCGGGAAGCACTTGGGGTCACTGGGAGGCCCTTTGAGCGCTCTGGGGGTCACTGGGAGGGGCCTTGGGTGCACTGAGAAGCATTTGGGGGGCACTGGGGGGGCAATGCAGGCAGTCTGCGTCTACTGGGGGGCACTGGGGGCAATCTCGGGTGCATCAGTCAGCACCGGGATCATCACTCGGCGTGTCCCTACTTATACTGGYACTTCCCACTGACCCTTACTGCTCATTCTAACTCGGAGTCATTGGTGAGGTACTGCACCCCAACCCCTCCCCAGCACTTCCAATTCTTCTCCAAACCCTGTCCCTCCCTTCCGGACCCCCGCCAGTTTTGGGGTACCCCTGAGGTGTTGAGGGTTACTGGGGACACCAGAGAGCACACAGTGCCAGGGATGACACAGGTGACTGAATCCTGTAGGGGTCATGGTGCTACAGGTGACAGGATCACCTGGAGGTTGAGTGGGAGGGGGGCAATGACCCTGTCCTAGGGATTCTAGGGCTGCCATGGCTCCATAGGTGACAGTGATGGGGTGATGGTGTGCCCCAACCTCACAGCCATGGGGGTCACCTCATGGCAGGGGCAAAGGTGCATAGGGGGGCCCCAACACCGGGGTCCCTTCATGCTGGGTGAGGGCGGTGGGGGAGCAACACTCCATCTGCCCCTTGGCCCAACCCTTGATACCCCAATTCCCGCCGTGGGGCAACTGCGGGCCCTTCCCTCCATCCGTGAGTCAGCCGGGGGGGGGGGCGAGGGGGGGAACAGGAAGCGCCAGAGCCACCACATTGCCCTTATAAGGACTCGACAGCACCGGAGCTGCTTCCGCCTGCCTGGACGCCTGGTGCTGCCCCACATCACCTTCCCACATCCCCATCTCTGCCCTACGCCACCTTCTTCACCCTACATCAGCCCCCCCATCTCCCTCCCATGCCCCACCCCATGCCCCCACATCCACACCTCTGCCCCACACCATCCCCTGAACAGCTGGCCCTGCCTCACAACTTGCCAGAATATCTGGAGTTCCCTTTTTCTGTCCTACCATCCCCTCCAGCTGCTGCCTGGACCCCCAGCTGCCTTCTCCCCTGCTGCTGGTGCAGCCTCCGCCGTGACTGCAGCCCTCCAATAAAGCCTCTGTGCCCCAATTTTGCCTCCTGAGAGTCGGGGGGGGTGGAGGGGGGCATCATGGGGCGAGTGCTGAGGCGTCACCCCCGCCCCATCGTGGACTTTGTCCCCTTGGGGCACGGCAGCACCCTTGGACCCGGGTATCCGGGGCGGCCTCCTCCACCCTGGGTGGAGGGCAGAGCCACACCCCATGGCCCCGGCCACACATCGAGGTTCCCCCCACAGCACCCAGAAATCCCTGACCCACAGCGACTCCCCACAAGGGCACTTTATTGCTGCCGGCAGCGGGGATTGGGGGGGTGACAGGGGGGTGGGGGATCGGGTCCTGCTGGTCCCTGGCGGCTCCTGCTGGTCCCTGGAGGGTCCAGGGGTCCCCGGGGGGGTCCCAGGGGTCCCCCCCCAGCCCCCTCAGTACTGGCTGCGCCGCAGGTGATTGGCCATCTCATAACATTTCTTGTTGACGCAGCCGCCGTGGACGCCCTCCTTGCCCATGGCCAGCACGATGGCTGCAGGAGTAGGGGTATAAAGTGGAGGGATGATCCCCCAACCCTCCCAAAACCCCCCTCAATCCCCAGACAGACAGGGGGTCAAGGGGGGAGAAGGGCAGGAGGCAACAGCTGGGATGAAGGGACCCCAGGAGTTAGCAAGGGGAAATTTGGGGGGACCTGGGGCAAGGGGGAGGGGGGACATTAACTGGAAGCAGGTCAGGGGTGACACAGGTGCCAGGGCACCAGGTGACGTGGCCAGGTGGAGTTATGTGGGGGAGAGGACACGGGGTGACTTGGGGTGACACCGGGGAAGGTGGGGGCACCTGAGGAGTGCTGGGAGTGACACTGGGTGCYACGTTGATGCCATAAGATACATGGGAGGCACCTGCAGAGGCTTGGGGTCATGGGGGGTGACAGGAACTGGTCAGGAGGTGATACAGGGTGACAGGGAGGTGTGGGGGGGTGCTACAGGGTGACAGCAGGGTTGGGAGGGCAGTAACACAGGGTGACAGGGTGGTTTCAGGGGCAGTTTSCTCTTGTTGGTGATTTTGAAGGTGGTGGGTCAGAGGGGAAAGGATGGCAGGGGCTGTGCTGGGAGGGTGATGAGGATGACACAGGGTGTGGGGTAGGGGTGACAGAGGGGTAGTTCCAGGGGGTCCCTCACTCTTGTTGGTGATGGCAGCCGTGATGTTGAAGGTGGGCGCTCCGGCAGCCCCCTTGGTGCGCAGGTCCATGCTGTGCTCCCCCTCCACCAGCAGCGAGTCCCGGATGACGGAGCAGCGCAGCCCCCCCAGCGTCAGCCCCTGCACCAGCAGTGGCCCCCGCTCGGGGCCCACCAGTGCCGCCACCTCCGCTGGCTGTTGGTACAAGGGTCAGGGGCACCCCAAAAAAACAGTCCCCAGAGCCCCAACATCCACCCGKGACCCCATAAGGAACACAGCTGGCTGGAGACTACTATAACCCCCTCTGCTCAAGACACATCACTTAGGCAGGCTGGACAGGGGTGGGGACAGGTCAAGGGGACCCCAAAGGCCCACCACCCAGGGACCATCAAAACCAAACGCAGACACCAAACCCCAAGGCAGGGTCCCTGTAGGGCACTCGGCACACAGGGAGTCTCATAACTTCTACTCCATGACCATAAAAGGGACTCAGGTGTCCCGGGATCCCCATGACTCCCACCAGGGATCCCTAGTGTGACCCCTGATCCCCGAGGGGACCCCACAAGAGGGCCCGAGAGTCCAGGGATCCCTATGATCCCCCCAAACTYGGGACCCTCCAGGGCCGACACTTGTAGCAGCTGCCAGGGGGGAGAATAGGTCAGGAACCCCATAAAGGACCCCTTAAACAAACCCCCCCCGGGATCCCACATTTAGCCCAGACCATCCTATCGGGACCCCAAGTCCGAGGACCCTCATGAACCTCGTCACAGTCCCTCGGGTGGCCCAGCCCTTAGGGAACCCCCATGACTCCCCCGTGACCCCAGACAAGGACCAGGGATGCGGCAGCCCCCCTTTCCCACCACGGGCCTCCCCAAACTTCTCCCCTCCCCCCCCATTTCCGTGGGGGGAAGTGGGGAGGGGGGGAGGGGGTGCGCGCGCGCCGCCCCTCCCCCACAGGAAGCCCCGGCCGCCCCTCCTCCACCGGGAAGTGGCCGCATTCCGCGCATTTTTAGAGAGTTTTTAAGTGGGGAGGGGTTCCTCCACCTCCCCCCCATCTCCCCACGAGACCCCCGCCATCCACTTAGGGGACTGCAATAAAATAGATAGGAAGCGGGGAGGGAGGTCGTCGAACCACGTGGTG
Source organism: Mixornis gularis (assembly GCA_003546035.1). NCBI lineage: Eukaryota > Metazoa > Chordata > Aves > Passeriformes > Timaliidae > Mixornis > Mixornis gularis. The sequence continues at coordinate 31,911 of QVAJ01000868.1, read as the reverse complement.
TTTGCCCATCCCCCCCCCTTCCCCGCCCGCCTGCGACCCCCCAAAACGCTCGAAGCGGGGTTAAGAAAGGGACTGCCTCGCTGCCGGGCCACCCCCTCCCCGCCTCCAGGGCCCCCCCGGCACCGGGTCCCCGGGCATGGGCAGCGCCCGAGCCCCCCCCACCGCGCTCCACGCTGGCGCTTTTGCGTTTTTCTCCCTTTTTTGTCCTTTGCGGAGCCCGTCGCGGGAGGGGTGGGGGGGTCAGCCCCGCCCCTCAGAGGCCACTGAGTCCCCCCGCCCTCCGCGCGCTTGGGCGGGAAACGCCTCGGCGCGCTGCCCCCCCCCGACCCCTGCCGGTCCCGGCCTCTCACCGTGATATTGGCGAAGGTCTTGCCGGGGGCGGCGGCCCAGACGGCGGGGGTGTCGCGATAGCCGACGATGGCGGCATCCTGGCAGGTGCCGTCCGCCAGCAGCGTCTCCACGTAGGGCGCCCACCCGCTCATGGCGGCGGCGGGCGGGCGGGCGGGGCGCGAGGGCGCGGCCTGCCTCGGGGGCGGGGCTTCGCCGGGGAAGGGGCGGGGTTTTCGTTCAGCGCCTGCGCAGCGCGATCAAGGCGCGGCGGCGGCCGAGGAGCGGCGGAGGCGCCGCGCGGCGGTTTTCATAGGGGACGGCAAGGGGGCGGGGCATGGGGGCGGGGCCTGAGGGGGCGGGGTTTTTTGTGGGACCGCCTCTGGCCCCGCGCGCCGTGGCGGGCGCGCGGCGATTGGGGGCGAGGGGGGGGGCTTGYTACTGCGACCCTCCCTCATTATCGCGACATCTTCCGCCTTTTGCCATCCCCCGCGTTGTTSCAGCYCYCACYGTTACCGCGATCCCTGCACTCCCGTTTACTGTGAGCCCTTCCCTAAGTGCGCCCACTCCCCCCCCAATCGATACCGTATTCGGGATGCTGCGATTATCACGATGCATCATYCCCCTTTATTCAAACATCTTCTCAGTATCCCGACACTCGTTTTCGTTATTTGGACCCTCCCTATTACCTCGACTCTCACGCTTTATTGTGCCCCCTCTTCCCCGTTATTCCGACTCCCCCCGTTATCGCGACACCCCCACGGTTATCGTGACCCCTCAGACTGATAACGAATCCCTTGTTATTGCGCCTCCTCCCCTTATATCGTGAATCTCGGTTATTCTGATGCACACAGGCTGTTATCGCGACACCCCTCCTCGCACTGGCCCCTGCGTGGAGCCCCGAACGGGGGTCGCTGGCGGGGGGTGACAGTTCCGTGTCTGTCTAGGGGTGCAGACCCCCGCCCCTCCCCCCGTGGGATGCGGTTTGACTCAGAACCCGGGCGGGACTTTCCGGGGGGAGGGGGGAGGGGCAGCGGTTTCACTTCCTGCCCCGAGGTGGGGGAGGGGCTCGGCGGTTGGGGACGGGGAAGGGGGGGACCGAGACGTTCGGGATCATCTCCCCCCTAGGGGACCCAGGATGCCACGACCCCCAGAATTGGGCTGGGGGGTTCAAGGGCTCGTGAGGGTGCCCGTTCCCCCCCAACCCCCCCACAAAAGGCCCGGTCCCGCCCCGCCCCCCGGCGAGAACTTCCCCGGGAAGTGGTCAAAGCCACCGCCCCTCCCCCACGCTGTGGGGCCCATGGGGCTGAGTCCCCCCCCTCCCCCACTCCTGGTACTCCTTAGGGGCTGAACTCCCCCCCCAAAAGGCCTTCTACACCCCCAAAATCCTGTCCCTCCCAATTCTCCCCCTCCYCTTCTGGCTGGTGCTGTTCCCCCCCAGGGCCTTCAAGCGGCGCTCCAGCCCCCCCCCCCGTGGGGGTCGTGTTATCGTGACCTTTTAGGGGGGCTAAAAATAGTYCCAAACCCGGCGGGGACACCTAGGGACCATGTCAAGTGCCATCAGCTCCGGGACCTTGTGGCCCCGCCCCATTTCCCCCAGCAGGGGCTGAATTTGACCACGGTCTCTCCATGGGGGGGGAACATAAGGCCAGCTCAGGGCACTTGGACACCAGGAGATCCTAATTCCCATGGAAATCCCACAGTGGAGGTGGGTTTGTTTATGGCCAAGGGTATGGAGGTGCAGGGGAGGGATGCCGGAGTCAGGGGGAGGATGATGGTGGTGTGTAGGGACTTGGAGGAGGCTCAGGGTTGTGGTGAAACACATCAGGAGTGTTGGGGACATGGAGGGTTCTAGGGCAGGCAGTGACAGTCCCCAGGACAGGTTTGGGTTTCGGGGTCACATCATGAATTTGTRGTAATTGGACAAAAGTCATGGGACAGTGGAGGAGGGATCCGCCTCCCAGTTCTGCCACAAGGGCAAATACAACCTGGACTCCAAATCACCCCCTGGAACCCAAGTGCCTCATCACCGTGGGACAGCTCTACCAGAGCTTCATCGAGGACTATGCCAGTGAGCACTGGGATGAGACTGGGAGTGACTTTGATGGAACTGGGAGGGCACTGGGAGGGCACTGGGAAGTAGGAGTGTGACACTGAGAAGGACTAAGAGCACTGGAGGGCATCGGGATGAACTGGACCAGACTGAGGGTAACTGGGAGGCACAGGGAAAGCAGCTGGGGACTCTGATAGCTCATACAAGGCTGTGCCAGGGCCGCAGGGYGGTCACTGTCCCTCTCCCACCCCCCCAGGTGATGGGGCCATATTGGTGAACTCTAGTACACGCTGGTGGCTGTTTCTCCACTGTGGTGTCAGTTGAGGACCCCTCTGACCAGGATGACTGGGAGGGCTGGAAATAGTCCGTGACACAAGGGGACATGCAGGTGGTGGGCGATGACCTGACAGCGACCAACCCGAGCATCGCACAGGCAGCCAAGGCTGCGGGCAGGCAACTGCCTCYTGCTCACAGTCAGCCAGATCAGCTCTGTCACCGAGTCCATCCAGCTGTGAGTCCTCCGAATCCTTGGGCAGCTCYCCATGCAAATCCCCAGCACCGAGCCCATGCAGGTGTGATCCTCGTGTAACCCTCTCATCACTGAGTCCAGCTGGGTGCGAGTTCTCGTGTAAAACCCCCACCTCTGAGGACACCTTCATTGCTGACCTCGTTGTGGGGCTCTGGACTGGCCAGGGGAGTCCCTGCATCCCCTGTTGCCCTCCCTGTTTCCCCCACGACAGCCTCCACTGTCCCCTATCCCCCCAGATGAAGACAGGTCCTTCCTTGTTGYTGCTCCAAGCACTTAATAAACTACAACGAGCTGATGAGGCAAGGGGTCTCCACATCTCTGTGTCCCTTGCCTTGTCCCCCAATCTCTGTGTGTGTCTCCCTGTCCCCACAAGCCCCAGGGGTCCCGGCTGCCTCCATGTCCCCACATCCCCCACAGGGAGCTGGGTGGGGTGCCCAAGCCCATCCCCATGTCCCTCCCAGTAGTGTCCTAGTCTCTGTGTCCCCCATGTACCCCTCCTCTTCCCCAAAGCCCCCACTGTCTGCTGATCCCTGGATCACCCCCAYGTCTCCCCACTGAGCTCTTGTCCCTCCCTGAATTGAAAAGGAGCTGGGGGGCAAAGGCCAAGCTGGCAGGACACAAATTCTGAAACCCCAAGGCAAAGTAGGAGGGGCAGTGGGGCCCACCCTAACCCCACGCCCACCAATGTGTTCCCCCCACCCCCATAAACTTTGTGAACTCCCAAGAGCTCCCAATTCATGCTGTGTTTGGGGAGTGGGACACACACACACACGCATGATCTGGGATATGGGGATGTCCCCCTCACCCCAACTCCCCCCCAAATGAGACATGGCGACCAAGCGAGGAGATGAGGTGCTTTATCACCCCCTCTGTGTGTCCCCGTCACCCTCCCCCCGCTGTTAAATACCCCTGGGGGCTACACCCCCACCACCACCCTTCCATCACACACAGGGGGGCCCCCCAGGACCCCCCCCGGCCCCGCCCTCGTCCTCCGCCTGCCGCAGCCTCTTCTTGGCCCGGATCTCGTTCATGGCCTCTTCGATGGAGCGCGTGTCCCGCTTGTTGGCCACCGGCACTGTGGGGACACAGGAGAGACCCAGGTGGCTGTGACCCCCTCAGGCACTCCCCAGCACCCCGCAGAGAGCCCAGGTATTTGGGTGCCCAAAACCTCCCTGGGAAGGGACCCAGGTATGCAGGACGCCCCCCAAGCCTCCTGGACCCCCCAAGACCCCAAGGACCTCYGCAGGATCCTCTGCTCACCGCAGCCGTACGCCTTGTTGGCCTCCATGGTGCGGGCGGCGGCTTTGGCGGCGTCGGAGCCGATCAGGTGCCGATATTTGTCCTTGTAGTCGTTGGGGGGGCCTGGGGGGGCGGGGCCGCGCTCTAGCTCCGCCTCCTCCTGCTGTGCCGCCAGTTCCTGCGGGTAAGGAGTCAGCCAGAGGCCCCGCCCACASTGCCCCACCCACTCAGGCCACACCCACCAAACCCGCACCACACCCATATAAGCTCTGCCCCCACCATGCATGCGTGCCACACCCATCTGGCCATGCCCCGTTATAATCCTGCCCCAATTAAAATTAATTAAATCCCGCCCCATGCCCACTAAGCCCCGCCTACCCGGAGGCGACGCCGCTCTTCGGCTCGGGCCGGGTCCCACTCCTCCCCCCGCCGATACGCCTCCAGCTCCTCGTCCGATGGCGCGAACTCCTGGGGACACTGGCGTCACCGTGTGTCCCCTCACCACCCCCAGCGTCCCCCACAGCGTCTCTCCTGCCATCCCCCACCTTTTTGAACACCATGACGTAGCGACTGTCCTCATCATCTCCAAAGGAGAAAGACGTCAGGCCGGCCACCTCTGCCACATCGTGCCTGGGGGAACACGGAACTGCTGGCACTGGAGTTTCCCAGTGGGGTCCTCCCCCATTAGGGTCCCCAGGGGGGCTGCYATCCTGGGGTGTTGCTGTCCTACCCCCGTGTCTCCAGTGTCCAACCCCAGCACTCAAAGTATTGCCCTGCAGTGCCAGCATCATACCCCCAGTGCCCCCAGTATCCTCCCAAGTGTGCCCCCATTCCCTCAGCGCCCCCACTGTTCTCCCAAGCTCTCTCAGTACCATCAGCRTCCCCACTGCCCCACCACTGCTCTCCCAGTGCCCCGCAGAGCAGCCAGTGCTCCCCCAGTGCCCTCCCAGTGTGCCCAGGGCCCCACTCACAGGATGCTCCTCTCGATCTTGTTCATGGGCTGGAAACGGCGCCGGGGCTCCCCAGTGGCCTGGATGAACTGGGATACCTCTTGCTCCATCTAGGAATACACGGGCAGGAATTCGTGGGGGCCCGTGGGGAGTGTCCCAAATGCACAGCGATGCCCGTCCCCTCACTCACCCTCTTTCTGAACTCGACCTTCTGGCGCTTCTCTTGCTCCTGCAGCTTCTTCATGCGAGCAGCTTGTTCTGGAGTGGGCAGGGAGGGAGGGTCAGGTCGGCGGTGACCCCCAAAACCTCGGGCGCGAGGGGGCGTGGCCAGCATATCCCGGGAGCGTCACTCAATGGGGCAGGGGCGTGGCCTGGGATGGGCGGGGCGTGGYGCGTGACCTAACCCGCGACCTAACGCACAACACGGGGTAAAGGGCAGGGGCGTGGCCACCGCGGGGGCGTGGCCAGACGCCCCCCGTGTCAATCAGGACAGCGAGCGCGTGCCCAGGGCATTGGGGGCGGAGCCGGCAGCTCGCGGCGGGCGCGGCCTCGCGTGAGGGCGGGTGCCGGGTTGKAGGGGGGGGAGGTTCTGAGGGCGAAGGGCCGGGACGCGCCAATCCCCGCCACGCCGGTCGGTGTCCCTCCCCCGGTGCCTCCGCGCCCTCCCCGGCCCTGCTGACCCCGCGCCCGGCGCCGCGTCTCGCCATCGGCCGCGGCGGGCGGCCGCTCCATGGAGCTCAGGATGGAACCCAGCAGGTCCAGCTCCGCCATCTTGCGACGGGGCGATGCGTGACGCCGCGCGAGGGCCACGTCCCCGGCGTCGTGCGTCATCGCGTCGGGGACGTAGGAGGGCCCGGCCCCTGGAGAGGAAATGGGAGAGTGGGCGTGGCCTGACCACTAGGGGGCGTGGCCTCCCTTCAAAGGGCGCGTCCCGCCGAGCCCCGCCGGGGCTTTCCCGTGTGGGGCCGCGCCCCCGGCCATGTCCCCTCCCTGCCAATGTCCCCACCCCACACACAAACAAACACGCAGGCGTCGGGTCTTCTATTCCCGCTTCCTCGTTTTTTTAATGGAACTTTGTACAAAGTGCCCACACGGGGCGGAGGGGTGTGGGACATGCGGGGCGGGGTACGCGGGCGAGTGGGGAGGGGGCGTGGGGTAGCTCTTCCCCCTTCTTCCCCTCCCCACGGGCCCTCCGGGGACAGCCAGACACACAAAAACGCCTCGGGGGGACAGGAAGGAGAGCTCCCCCGCCAAGCCTGCGCTCCCCTGTGAGGGGGGAGTGAGGCCCCCCAACACCTGGGTCCCCCGTGGAGGGGGGAGTGGAGCCCCCCCAGTGCCTGGATCCCCAGTTGGGGGGGGGTCACGAGGCCAGGCCCCGCGTCTGTAAACTGTCCACCTCCTTGTTCTGCTTTAGCTCCTCCATCCTGAGCGAGGGAACATGAATTGAGGAGGGGGAGTGGTGTCAGGCTCTGTTGACACTCAGCCCCCACAGTGTCACCTGTCTGTCCCCAACCCCCCGGGATCACCTGTCTCCACCCACCCCCGTGTGATACCTCCCACTCTCAACCCCCGTGTTGCCCCACAATGTCCCCATTTCCCCTCACAATGGTCCTTATTTCCCCTCACTGTGCCCGACCCAGTCCCCTCCCTGTGCCTCTGTCACGTCCCCATACCGGTGGCGGCAGCGCCGCAGGAACCTCATGATTTTCCGGGCTGCCTGGTCCTGCGTGAGGGTGAGGAAGGTGCTCCTGGGGGAAATGGAGGGGAGGGTGAGGACCCCTCTGCTGCCAGCGCCCCGTGTCCCCAGCGTCCCCCAGTGCCCCTGGTCACACCGGTGCTGGCGGAGGCTGCGGAAGCGCTGCTGGATGAGCACGGCCGCGCGCCGGCGCCGCTGGAATCGCTTCTGCTCCGCGTAGCTCCGGAACTTGCTCTGAATCAGGATGGCGGCCTGCGTCATCCGCTGGAACAGGGCGAACTGGGGGGGACAGGGGGGGACACCGGTGTCACAGCACCCTCAAACGGGGACCCCAACGTCACCCCAGTGTCCCAGCACCCGTGTCATCTGCTCCAACAGGGCAAACTGGGGGCACAGAGGGGATACAGAGGGAGGCACCCCAAATCCACCCCAGTATCCCTAAGCACGGACCCCCATGTCCACGTGCTCTGGACTCCAGGCATCCAGAGCTCTCAAAACAGTCCTGAAAATCTGGGTGCCTCCCAAACACTCYCCAGGGGGACCCCGTTACCTTCAGAGCAATCCAGGTCAGCTTGTGGGGCAGAGAAAGAGGGTTAGGGGGGGGGTCTGGGGTGCCCAGGGGGTGCCCAAGAGGGGTCCATGGGGGGTTTTCGGGCCCCCCACACCCCAGTACCTGTTTGTACTTGCGGTAGCAACGCTGGATGACGGCGGCAGCCAGCTCCTGCTGCTCCTTCAGCCTCCGGCCCTGGGGGCAGTGAGCAGGGTTGGGGGGCTCAGCAGTGCTGGGGAGGCCCTGGCAGGGCCTTGGGGGGGTTTTGGGGTGCCAAGAGCAGGGGGTACACACCCGGTACTTGCGAAAAGCGCCCTGGACTAGGCGCGCGGCCTCGTAGAGCTCGTGCTGCTCCTGGTCACTGAGGGTCAGCAGGGCCACGGCCCCCCCCTCACCCCGTGCCCCCCCTGAGGCATTCAGGAACTCAGCCCAGCCYGCGGCCGAAGGGGGGGGCGGCCGCTCGGAGACCCCCAGGGACCCTCGTGAGGCCACCTCCGCTCTGGGGAACACACAGGACACAGGAGGGTCAGAGGGCGAGGGCTGGCACCCCACCAGAGGACGGGAGAGACCCAGGAAGGAATCTGAATGTCACAGGATGTCCCTGAGAGAACACTGCGGGGTCCCAGGAGCCAGGGGATCCCCCCTGAGGGATACTGGGGTTTTGCAGGATGTGGGAAACCCCCACCACGGAGACACTGCAGTATTATAGGATATAAAGGACCCTCCCAACAGGATACTGGATGTCCCAAGCAACGGGACCCCCAAGAGYATCCTGGGGTGCTGCTGGATGTGGGTGACCCCCCCAGGGATCTGAGAGTGCCCCTGGACATCCCCCAACCCCAGAGTACCTGTGAGGAGGCGCGGGGGGACGGTCAACACTCTCCAAGTACGTGGCCAGCCAGGCCATGGCKGCACCAAGCCCTGCTGGCCCAGCTGGCCCCGGTGTCCCCATCGACCCCAGGGTCCCCCCTGCTGCTCCCAGTACCCCCGGTGGCCCCCCTGGTGCCTCCTGCTTGATGCGTTCAGGGGTTGCCTCGATGATCTGTCGCGCCAGTGTCACCACCTCGGCCTGGGGACGGSGCACATTGGGACTCTTCTGCCCTAAGGGTGTCCCCAACCCTGGCTGTCCCCCGCCTTTACCTGCAGGGTGTCAGAGGATGGGGCCAGGGCATCCTCAGGGGGGCTGGGGGGCACTGCSACCCCCCAGCTCTCATCCTCAGAGGGGCCAGGGGGGCCAGGGGGCAGCGGGACAGAGCCAGGACCCTCCGAGAGCCCCGATGGGGACGACAGGCTGCTGGCTGTGCTCAGCCCTGGGGACAAGGGGGACAAGGCAGGGGGGTTCAGTCCTGGAGAGACACACCCCGAGGGGAAGGGGGGACATGCAGGGCATGGCAAGAGCACAGGGGACACCATGGGGACATACCAGGGACACAAAGAAGCTGGGGAAGACAGAGAACAAGGGGGACATGGGGATGCACAGAGAACACAAGAGCAGGGACAGAGAACGTGGAGGGGGAGCTTGGGACACCTGGATACACAAAGATGCTGTGGGAGCACAGGGGACATGGGGGCACACGGGGGGAAAGGCTGGAGGGGACCAGTGATGCCCTGAGGGCGCACAAAAGGGGACAGGGGTACAGGGAGGGAATRTGGTGACAGTGACAGCGGTCAGAAGCAGCGAGGGGGCAGTGACAGTGGCCACACCGGGCRGCCCAGAACAGGACAGTGACAACAGGACACGGTGACAGCACACAGGGAGGGTACAAACTGCCGGGGCCATACCTGTGTCGGGACTGGCAGAGAGCGGGGAGGGGATGCGCAGGCCAGGCAGGTGACAGCGCGGGGACACCGGTGACACCTGCAGCTCCTCGAGGCGGGTGACCAGGGCCAGGTGGCCGCGGGCACGTGCCAGGGCCAGCGGCAGCCGCCCCAGGGTGTCGGGGACGGCCAGCGCCCGCCGGTCCCAGCGGCACAGCCGCTCCGCCGCCTCCCGGTGCCCCAGGGCACACGCCCACATCTGGGGACACGGAGCCACGCGTCAACAGGGTGTCCCCGAGGCGTCCCCTGCCTCGAGTGTCCACCCCTGGTATCCCTCCATCCCTTCCTGAGACATCGCCCTGTGGCCCATCTCCTTGATGGCACTGCATTCCCAGCCCTGCCACCACGTCCCCACTGTCACCGCCACGTCCGCAGTGCCCCCAATGTCCTCAGTGTCCCCTTACCAGGGGGGTGCAGGAGAAATGGTCCACGTTGAGGGGGTCGATCTCCTGCTCCAGCTCCAGGCTGTCAACTGCCAGCGCCCTGGCAAGGACATGGGCAGGTGTCACATCCCTCTAGGGACACAGCCCAGAGAGGGTCACCTCTACTTAAGCACATTTCTTGTGGGGATGCATCACTATCTCCGCCTCATGGCAGTCCATATCCCCGACCAGCCCCCAGCCCCAGGTGACCCCAGGTGTCCCCAGGTGTCCCCAGGTGTCCTCAGGTGTCCCTGCTCACCGCCAGCGCCGAAGAGCCTCCACCAGGCTGGCGTAGCCCTGGGCGGCCGCCAGGTGCAGCAGCGTCATGCCACGGAACGTCACCCCGTGCGCCAGCATCGAGGTCCTCGATGTCCCCAGCGACGTCCCCGGCCAGCCCGGCCGTGCCATCATGGCCTCGCAGATGGCCACCACCCGTGCCTCAAAGGATGACCCCGGCCCCTGGCCCCAGGGAACGTGTCAGGGGACGCCAGGGCACACGGCGAGGGTGGCACAGGGGGTGGGAGGGMGCACTTGGGACTCCTAGGAGGTGGCAAGGGATGGTGGAGGGGAACACTGACCAGGGAACTTCAGGCCACTGGGGGACACAGTGAGATAGTGGGGACATCAGGGGCCACAAGGGAATGTCAGACAACATCAGGAGACCCTCAGGAACACGAAGGTACATGGGGGACCCCAGCAAACACCAATTGATTGCAGCACATACAGGGGATGCCAGGCAACATCAGAACACATTAGGGGACACCAAAGGACACAGGGATCTTAGGGGGCCATGAAGTGACTCAGGTGTTGGGGGGCCTCACCTGCTCCAGGGGGGTCTCGGAGGTGGCTCCCTGCGGGGGCAGAAGGGGTGCAGCAGGGGGCAGGGCCCCCAGACGAGTCTCCAGCTGCTCCAGGCGCTCCAGGATGGACAGACGGAACTGGGCCTCTGAAAAAGGGGGGACCTGGGGGTGAGGGGGGCACCCTGACAGACAGAGCCCCCCCCCCAAACACCCTGACCCCAAACAGCATCAYCCCATGGGGAGGGGGACAGCTTTGGGGTCGCCACAACGGGACCCCAAAAGGAACTTAGGTGTCTGTGTGCCATCCCCCAGGGGCATGAACTGYTTCGGGGGGGTCTTGTCCCGTTCCAGGGGTGCCTCCTGGGGGGTCCTCACTCACCATCCAGYGCCAGCCAGTCCAGCTGTGCCCCGGGGGGGCCCCGTGCCGCCCCCCGTGCCCGGTACTCGAACGGGGCGGCGGCCGAGAGCAGCCGGGGGGGACAGGCCACACGCAGGGCGGCCACTCCGGCCTCGTGGGCTGTGGGGGAACAACACGGGAGGGGTCAGCACTGCGGGGAGGGGGGACACAGGCAGGGACCCCGTGTTGGGGACACTCACGGGGGCAGTAGCAGCGCAGCACGCCCGGCTGGACCAGCGCGGCCGGAACTGAGGTGCGGTCGAAGAGACAGGAGTAGGCACCGGGGTCCCCCCACGGGCCTGTGATCAGCACCTTCACCCCACCCTGGGGGGACACGGGGGGGGTCACTGGGGACCCCCGGGGATGGGAGGGGAGGGGGTGAGGGGGATGACGCCACCCCCCAGAGCGCTCACCTCGGGGTACGACCACTCTGGGGAGAAATCSGTGATGGTCACAGGGGGGTCGCTGGTGGGGCTCGTGGGGGAAGAGGGCAGGTGGGGGGTGTGGGGGGGCTCCTGCGGGCTTGGTGGGACCCCCGTGTCCCCCACCAGCAGCTCAGGGAAGGGGAGAGGGAAAGGGGGCTGGGGCAGGGGGGCGGCGCTGAGTTCGCAGAGGGAGTCCTGGGGAACTGTGCCCTGTTTTCCTT
>QVAJ01000867.1:0-11448 GCA_003546035.1 Mixornis gularis | reverse complement strand
GGGATTGTTGGGGAGTCTGGGTAGGGACAGGGGTGAGGTTGGATGATCCCTGTGGGTCCCTTCCCACTGTGATTCTGCAGGGTTCTTAAATCAGAGCTTTTGTGTAGAAGAGAAAGGACTTGCACAAAGAAAGTTTAAACTTAGAGCTCATAGTCACTGGCTGCTCTGCGTGTGGAGTGTTCCCTTGTCAGTGACCACAAAATCATGGAATGGGCTGGGTTGGAAGGGACTTTAAAGCCCATCCTGTCTCAGCCCATGACATGGGCAGGGACTCCTTCCATTATCCCAGGTTGCTCCAAGCCCCAATGTCCAACCTGGCCCTGAAGATTGTGTAGGGGCTGCTGCTGGACTCCCTGGTCCCCCTCACTCTGGCTCTGTCAGCTCCCCCCAGTTAGGAAGTGCTGCTGGAGTGCATTTGGAACGGAGAGTTCTCATAGTCACTCCTTCAAATTTTTAATGAATGATCTTTTAAATTGAGCTTCTGTTCAGACATTTTATATTTGGGTTAAAAATGTGTATTTTCAGAGCCTTAGGGCAGGTTTTATCCCTGTCTGTTATACCARGTGTTTATGGAGTGGTTTATTTCATAAGAAATATTGGGAGTTGTGGCCTCCCCGTTCCTGGAAGTGTTCCATCCCCCAGTGGATGGGGCTTGGAGCAACTGCTCTAGTGGAAGGTGTCCCTGCCCAATGGCCACCTTGTCCCCAGCCCAGAGCACTGAGTGTCACCTCCAGCAATCTCCCTCGGCAGCCCCTGCCAAACACAGTGGGGACAGGGAGCCCTCCAGGGTGGGGATAAGGGAGCGACAGGGGCTGGAACGGGACGAGTTTTAGGATCCCTCCCACCCCAGTCCTTGTGGGGCTGTAAGCTGTGCCCCAAGCCCAGGTGTGCAGCCCTGACAGCGTGTCCCTGCAGGTGACCACCGTCTGGCCCTGCTGCTGTCCCAGCTGGCCGGGAGCCAGCCCGTGAGGGACCTGCTGACCCTGCAGCTGGTGGACTGGCACCGCCTGCACAGCGACCGCTTCATCCAGGAGGAGCGGCTGCGCCTCTTYGCCCTGCTCGCCGGGAAACCGGTAAGGACGGGGTTAATCTTCTCTTCCTCTCTCACAGCCCGGGTTAATGCTCAGGACACACAGTGTTGGTGTTCAGACACAGGTGTTTGTTAATCTTTATCTGTGTTACAGTCTCACAAGCTGTGAGTTCTAGCCAACAAGGTAGAAAATGGCTCTGTCTCTCTACAAGGCCTTTTAAGCACAAATTGTCCAACTGTGAGGTGACACCTAAATTATTTTTACTTTTAACCCAATAACCAACCAATCCGTGGCCCACAATGCGGATTTTTTCACTCAATTGCAAAATACCACCCAGACCCATGATGAAGAAGGTGAAAAAGAAGGACTAGCCTACACCCTAAATTGTCCATCTTGCCTTATATTACACTATATTCTAAACCCTTAAACTTTGAGTTTTGCACCCTGTGATATCACACCCTTCTATTCCAACTGCACCCCCACAATCCCAATGCTGTCACTCAATTTTGGGAGCCTTTTCCACGGGCTGAGGTGCAATGCAGTGTTTGCTTGGGGGTCAGTGCCTGTGGGCACAGAAAGGCTGGGATTCCCAGTGCCCAGGGCTCCAAGAGCCACCCAGCCCCTCAGAGCCACCCCACACAGTGCAGGGAGGGGGCTTCTCTCCCAGTGCCACCTCTTGGTGCTGCACACGCAGCASGTGTGGCTGAGCAGGGCTTGTGGCTCCAGGTGTGGCAGCTCTCCGAGAGGATCAGTGTCAACGTGTGCTCGCTGCTGGACTGGAAGCGCTGCGTGGCCGTGCACCTCTGGTACCTGCTGCCCCCCACGGCCTCCATCTCCAAGGCTCTGGCCATGTACGAGTCTGCCTTTCAGGTGGGTCACTCCCTCCTGCCCAAATGGAGCTCTTCAGGCTGCTCCTGCCTGTCTGGTGCTGCTCCTGTGAGCAGCCAGGAATTGCTGAATGTAGGATTGAGTATAGGACACAGGGAATGGCTTCCCACTGCCAGAGGGGGCAGGGTTAGGTAGGGATACTGAGAAGGAATTCCTCCCTGGGAGGGTGGGCAGGCCCTGGCACAGAGTGCCCAGAGAAGCTGTGGCTGCCCCATCCCTGGAAGTGTCCCAAGCTAGGGTGGACAGGGCTTGGAGCAGCCTGGGACAGTAGAAGGTGTCCCTATGGTAAGGCGTGGAACTGGATGATCTTTAAGGTCCTTTCCAAGCCAAACCATTCTGTGATTCTATAGAATCATAAATTCTGTGGAGAAAACGCATTTATAGAGTGTTTTCAGGTTTTGTCTTGCTGTTCGACAGCTGGACAAAATTAGGATGAGGGACAGTGGCCAACAGCAGGACAGCCCTTTTGAGGCAGGCAGCCTGTTTTCCCACTGGGGTCATTGATCCTCAGCAGCCCATGGTGCCCCACACCCCGTGTGTGCCCCCCAGACCCTGTCCCACACCCCTGTGGCTCCATGCATTATGCAGAGCCCTGTGTGTTGCTGCAGAGCTCTCAGCTCTGTGTGCAGCAGGACAAAGGGTTCTGCTGAAAAACACGTTTAATCATTTAACTAAAGCCAGCTCAGCCCTCCATCCTCAAGGCAGCCAAAGCACAGCAGCAAGTCTGGAAACTTGTCACTGATGTTTGCTTCAATATTTAAATACCCAGCTGTAGTAAAAGCTCTTAGTTAATTGTTCTGACTGACTCTGTGTTCAGTGCTGCTCGTGGCAGACCCTGTTTAGCTACAGAGAAAAGACTCACTGGGGTGCAGCTGCTTCATTCCACCAAGGCCTCTGTGGTTTTCCAGCTATAAAATCCTTTAGGAATACATGGTGTGTGTGAGAGCTGGCTGTACCTCCAGGCAGTGGTTTCTAAGAGCTCAGTGTGAGACGTGAATCTGCCCAAGCATTTTGGGTTCAGGTTTTTTCCTGTTGGTACATAATTCTAGGGAGGTTCCAACTCCAGGTGCAGTTGGTTGCACCTTCTTTGGAGCAGAAAGATTCTCCTGAGCCTGCTCAGCTGTGAAATTCAGTTTTGTTCAGAGTATTATCTTCAAACTTACTGTTAAAACTATGTCCCTAGAACACCTCAGAGTGTGAAAAATACGCCTGCTGTCCTCTGCCTCCTTACCTGGAAGATTCTGGGTGTGTCATTGAAGAAGATGACAACGGAGGAAGGCCCCTGAGAGATGTCTGCTTCCATTTGTTGAAGCTCTACAGTGACAGGTAAGTGGGCAAAGAGTTCACCCAATTGCAAAATACCACCCAGACCCGTGAAAAAGAAGGAGTAGCCTACACCCTAAATCGTCCATCTTGCCTTACATTACTATATTCTAAACCTTTAAACTCTTAAGTTTAAACAGGTGACTTCCTGAGTTCACCAACCAGKGGTATGAAATCAGCCTGAGCTGCATAGAGCAGTCTGAAATCAGCCCCTCGTGTACCCCCTGACAGAAGGTGCTGTCACACCTGGGGATGGTAGAGATGGGAAACCTTCAGCTTTGGGGCACATTTGTGGGGTTTTAGGTGCTTCCTGTGTCTGAAGAGTGCAGGATGGCTTCTCTGTAGCTGCCTTTTTTGAAGGCAGTGAGAAATCTGCCTGGGAGCACATACAGAGAAAAAGGGGTGACGGTCTGGGAGCAGACTCATAAGAATTTTAGTAGTAAATACTGTTATTTTTCTTCTTTAAAAAGAAAACCAAACCCCCACACCAATGTAAATCACACCTGTGGAGGTGGGTGAAGGGAGGGGATTGGATTTGATTTTGTGGGCACAATCAGCTCTTTCAGTTAGCAGAGTTTTCCTCTCCAGGTCCTATGAGCTTGACCAGCTGCTGGATCCCAGGAGTGTCACCTCTGACCCGCTGGATTTCCGCCTCAGCTGGCACCTGTGGGAGGTGCTCCGGGCCCTGAACTACTCCCACCTGTCCCAGCAGAGCTGGGGGGTGCTGAACACCAGCTATGCTGCCCAGCTGGAGAGTGAGGGGCTGTGGGAGTGGGCCGTGTTTGTGATGCTGCACGAGCCTGACACGCCGTGAGTGACCCTGTGGGGTGGGCACACCCTGAGTGACCCTGTGGGGCTGTCGTGGGGCTGGACACACCCTGAGTGACCCTGTGGGACTGGACACACCCTGAGTGATCCTGTGGGACTGTCATGGGACTGGGCACACGCTGAGTGACCCTGTGGGTCTGGACACACCATGAGTGACCCTTTGGGGCTCTTGTGGGGCTGGACACACAGGAAGTGACCCTGTGTGACCGTTCTGGGCCATTGGAATCACGGGGGGTCAGTTGTGAAGACCTGTGGTGGTAGTGGTTTCTCCCACACGGAGCCGTGCACCCGGAGGTCTCTGTGGCACTTGGGAAACTCCCAGAATCCCGGACCGGTTTGGGGTGGGGGGAGCCTTGACGCCCATCTCACCGCAGTGCTCCCTGCAGTGAGGTGTCCCTTTGGTGAGGGACAGGAAGGGGCTGGCTGCAGGTGGCAGTGACAGCTGCCCTGTGTCCCCAGGCGCCGGGAGAAGGCCGTGCGGGAGCTGCTGGGCCGGCACTGCGCCCTGGCCGAGAGCCCCGAGTCCTGGGCCAAGGAGACCTTCCTGACACAGCGCCTCTGCCTCCCCCCACACTGGATCCACGAGGCCAAGGCAGTCCGGGCCAGGATGGAGGGGGACAAGCACAAAGAGGCCCTTTTCCTCTTCAAGGCTGGCCACTGGAACCAGTGCCACAAGCTGGTTGTCAGGCACTTGGCCTCAGGTGGGTCTTGCTGCTGCTCTTGCAGYCTGTCCTTCGAGCAGCACACAAAGTGGAAGTACTATAAACATTTTATTTATTGTTTGGCATGGCAGTAGGAGTGGGGTCCCAGGGCTGGAGCCAGGCTGGGAGAGCTGGGGGTGCYCACCTGGAGAGGAGAAGCTCCAGGGAGAGCTCAGAGCCCCTGCCAGGGCCTAAAGGGGCTCCAGGAGAGCTGCAGAGGGACTGGGGACAAGTGGAAGGGGGTGGGACTGGATGATACTGAAGGGTCCCTCCCAACCCAAAGCAGTGAGTGACTCCATGATTCTGAGCCRTGGGGTGGCCAGTGAAGGGATCAGGCTGGGTTTGGAGCAGCAGAGTTAGCACAGAGGGCTTGGCAGTTCCAAACCAACTCTCCCTGGATACCTGGATACCAGGTGCTTTTCCTGGGCAAACAGGGAAGCAGGGTGGTGCTTTTCCTGCTGCACAGCCCCACCTTCCTGGAGCACAGGGGCCTCCTGTTCCCTGCTCTGTGGTGTCCCTGCTGTGGGGGACAGGCTCTGTTGCTCACTCCTGCTGTCTGCAGATGCAATTATCAACGAGAACYACAAGTACCTGAAGGGGTTCCTGGAGGAGCTGGCGCCCCCGGAGCGCAGCGCGCTCATCCAGGACTGGGAGCTGGCGGGGCTGGTCTACCTCGACTACATCCGTGTCAATGAGATGCTGGACAGGATTCAGCAGGTACCTGCCCCGAGGGCAGCTGCCCTCCCTGAGCTTTGGGAGCTCACACGGGGTCTGGAGGGAAGCTCTTACTGGCTGTGGAGGGGGAGTTCGTGCTTCTCTTTGGCAGACACTTCAAACAGGACATGGGGCGTCTCTAAAACTGGGCTGTGCTGTCTGCTGTCACARCAAGGGGAGGGCTGTGCCCTGCAGATGTGCTCTGTGGGTGTGTGACAGTGACAAGTGAAAGGGAGGGGACAAACTCAGCAGCGTCTGTGTCCACTCCCCCAAATTCCTGTCCAGGTTYCCCCTTTCCCTGCTCTGGTGTTAATCGAGGCAGGTTTGGGTGTAGTGTCACCTGGTGGGTGAGTCTGGCTGTGCTGCCTTGGAGCTGACTCCTGTTTGCTTCCAGCTGGATGTTTCCACCTACGAGCTGGAGCGGTTACACACCAAAGTGACGTCCCTGTGCAACAGGATAGAGCAGCTGCAGTGCCACAACGCCAAGGACCGCCTGGCTCAGTCAGGTATGGTGACACCCCTGGGACAGCCACTTCCACACCTGGGCTGCAGCTCTGTCCCAAACTCACGGAATCATTTGGGTTGGAAAAGACCTWTCAGATTAAGTCCAGCCATTCCCCAGCACTGTCAAGGCTGACCCGTGTCCCCAAGTGTCACATCCACACAGCTGTGAAATCCCTCCAGGGATGGAGGGAACTCCAAATCTCCCTGGGCAGCTGTGCCAGGGCTGTACAGCCCTGTCTGGGAAGGAATTTTCTCAGTATCCAACCTGAGCCTCCCCTGGCCCAGCCTGAGGCCATTCCCTCTCCTCCTGTCCATTCCCTGGGAGCAGAGCCCGACCCACCCTGGGCCTCCTTTTCTCTAGACTGAGCCTCCTCAACCCTTTGGGGGAAGGAATTTTCCCCAGTATCCAACATAAACCTCCCCTGGCCCAGCCTGAGGCCGTTCCCTCTCCTTCTGTCCCTGTTCCCTGGGAGCAGAGCCAGACTCCCCTGGCTGCCCCCTCCTGCCAAGAAGTTGAGGAGAGTGGGAAGGTCCCCCCTGTGCCTCCTTTTCTCCAGACTGAGCCTCCTGAACCTTTTGGGGGAAGAAATTTTCCCCAGTATCCAAGCTAACCCTCCCCTGGCCCAGCCTGAGGCTGTTTCCTGTCCGCCTGTGGCTGCACTGCCCGTGCTGAGGGAGGGAACAGGGTCCGGGTGCCCTCACTCCTGAATCGGGCACCAGGCGGGTTTGCCGTGCCACCGTCCCAGAGCGAGCACAGGCAGAGCCCTCTCTCTGTCCCTGCTCTTGCAGACATGGCCAAGCGCGTGGCCAACGTGCTGCGGGTGGTGCTGAGCCTGCAGCAGAGCCCCGTGGCGGACTCTGAGCCGGACCCCGAGCCGGCCGAGCCGCGCGTCCCCCTGCACCTGCTGGCCCCGCACATCGGCCGCCTGCCCATGCCCGAGGACTACGCCCTGGAGGAGCTGCGTGGCCTCACRCAGGCCTACCTGCAGGAGCTGGCCCAGGCCGCGCACTGACCGCCCGGGACTGACCCGGGAGTGACCAGGACTGACCAGGACTAGTGCTGGCAGCGGCAGCCCAGGCAGAGCCGCTCGTTGGGAAATCCGCTCGGATGGCGGGGCCCGGCCCCRGCACCGCCCCGTGCGCACAGAAGGTCTTCATGCATGAGGAGTATCGAAAGGTTTTTATCAAAAAAATATAAATAAATGCTCTAGATTATTTTCCTGTCTTTTTGAAAACAATAAATAAAATGTTTATAGTACTTCATGGGTTCCTTTGCTTTTTAAGGCAGGGTTTGGGTTTGTAGGTGTGTGTCCTTTGCGGTGCCACGCCGGGGAGGTTGAGCTGGTTGGGTGGAGGGAAAGGACAGCCCAGGAATGTCTGATACAATCCCACCTGGCCTTCAGTGGGGATCAGGGTAGGCTCTTACAGAATCTTGGGAGGAAAAGTCACTCATCTCCAGGACAGAGAGTGGGGAATCCAGATAAATCAGATTGTGGCTTTTTGGTACTGAAGGGGCTCCAGGAGAGCTGCAGAGGGACTGGGGACAAGGCCTGGAAGGACAGGAGCCAGGGAATGGCTTCCCAGTGCCAGAGGGCAGGGCTGGATGGGATCTGGGGCAGGAATTGTTCCCTGGCAGGGTGGGCAGGCCCTGGCACAGGGTGCCCAGAGCAGCTGTGGCTGCCCCTGGATCCCTGGCAGTGCCCAAGGCCAGGTTGGACATTGGGGCTTGGAGCAGCCTGGGACAGTGGGAGGTGTCCCTGTCCCCGGCCGGTGGCACGTTCAGGTGACACTGGCTGTGCGGGGGCCGGGTCACTGCGGCTTCGCCTCCTTCCATTACTGTAATTGGGCCTGAGCGGCCCCGGCGGCTCCGGCCCGGGCGGGACGGGCTGGGATGAATAATTCACCGCCTGGAAACAAAACCTCCGGCCTCAAAACCGCTCGGCATCTGCCGCCGGGGCTCGGCGTGGGAAAGGTGCCAGGAGGCGCCGGGGGAGAGGAGCCGGTGGATTCCCCGGGGCTGGAGCTGGGGGATGCTCCGGCACCTCCGTGCCAGGCGCCGCTGCCCCGAGCTGCTTTGTCCCCTCGTTCGTGCCCCTCAACCTCCCGGGATTTTCTTCTCACCGAACGGGAATGATCTGCCCCTTCCCTTCCCTTGCTCTGTCCTAAGCCAGGAGAGTGGGATGTGCATTGCTGTGCACGGCCGTCACTCCACTCCAGGGCTGCTCCGGCCGCCCTCGGCTCCTGCCCCGCCGCGGTGTCCCGGTGCCGCCGGCGCGGTGTCCCCGGGGTGGGGACAGGTGCTCGGCAGCCGTCACCAGCGCCTCCCAAACCCATCCCCAAAGGGGCTCGGCTGTCCCCGGAGCCCATCCCGGCCCCTGCCACCTCCCAGCCGGGACCCGCGGGTGTCACCCACCGTAACCCCTCGCCGTGGGTGCCTGGGGGCCGCGCCCCCCCGCCCTGTCCCCGCCCTGACGTCACCCGGCCCCCCCGTGTCCCCGGACCTGCGGCGGGATGGAGCCCGGAGCTCGCCTGTGCCTCGCCCTCTGCCTCGCCGGCGTCCTCCCGGCCCCGGGTGAGCAGCGGGGCTCGAGGGGCGCGGACCCCCTCCGGGTGCGGCTCCGGTCCCTGGAGCAGCGTCCCCCGCACACGGGGAATCCCGGGGATGGGGGCTCGGGCTGGCGCCGAGGAGGGACGGGGGTCCCGTCGTGCTCCCCTGTCCCCCCCAGCTGCCGGAGGGTCCCGCGGCCGGGTCCTGGGGATCCCTCGGGAGGGCTCCGGCTGCGCCCCGGCCCCTCCAAGCCCCCGCTCCGGGTCTCCCCAGGCTGCCGGGGGGCGCAGGGCAGGTTAGCCTACAAACTGCTCCACGACCTCTTCGCCAACTACTCCAGCGCCCTGCGCCCCGTGGAGGACACGGACCGGGCGCTGAACGTCACCCTCCAGGTCACCTTGTCCCAGATCATCGACATGGTGAGCCCGGGCACGGCACCGGCACCGCTCCGCTCCCCGCAGCGGGTCCCGCTCGGCCCCGCGCTGCCGCTCAGCCCTTGAAACCAGCCCGGACCACCCCCAAATCAGCCCAGCTGCCCTCGAGTCAGCTCAGAGCGCTTTGCAGACAGCCCAGCTCCCCCCAAAAGCAGCACGACCCCCTCGAATCCAGCTCAGCTCCGCGGGGCGTTCAGAGAGGCCACTGGGCTGGGGGCCGAGGGCAGTGGGGGTGGCACCGGGGTCCTTCCCCCCACGCCCACCCTCTCCCCTCGGCAGGACGAGAGGAACCAGGTCCTCACCACCTACCTGTGGGTCCGCCAGACCTGGCTGGACGCCCACCTCACCTGGGACAAGGACGAGTACGGCGGCATCGACAGCATCCGCATCCCCAGCAGCTACGTCTGGCGGCCCGACATCATCCTCTACAACAAGTGGGTTGTGCCGGGCCCCCGCAGCTGCTCCCGGAGCCGGGGGGGCCCGGCCGGGCCCGGGGGGGGCTGCACGGGCTGTCGCCAACCTTGGGGTGGGAGCAGGAGGGTCCTGGAGCGGGACACGCAGGGAGATGGGGGCGGGGGGTGCTGGCAGCAGCCGGGTGTGCCTGGGACTGACCCCCAGCGCCGGGGGGACAGCCAGGGGCTGCGGGTGGCGCGGGGAGGGGACGCGGCCCCACGGCCGCCCCTCCCTGCCCAGCGCCGACGAGCACTTCGGCGGCTCCATGGAGACCAACGTGGTGCTGCGCTCGGACGGGCACATCATGTGGGACTCGCCCGCCATCACCAAGAGCTCCTGCAAGGTGGACGTGTCCTACTTCCCCTTCGACGGGCAGCGCTGCCGCCTCACCTTCGGCTCCTGGACCCACAACGGGAACCAGATCGACCTCCGCAACCAGCTGGACACCGGGGACCTGACGGACTTCGTGGAGAACGTGGAGTGGGAGATGCTGGGCATGCCGGCCACGAGGAACGTCATCACCTACGGCTGCTGCTCCGAGCCCTACCCCGACGTCACCTACACCCTCCTCCTGCGCCGCCGCGCCTCCTTCTACGTCTTCAACCTGCTCCTGCCCTGCATCATGGTCTCCTTCCTGGCACCCCTGGGCTTCTACCTGCCGGCCGACTCGGGGGAGAAGGTGTCGCTGGGGGTGACGGTGCTGCTGGCCCTCACCGTGTTCCAGCTGCTGGTGGCCGAGAGCATGCCCCCCTCGGAGAGCGTCCCGCTCATCGGTGAGCCCCGGCCGGGCTCGGGGCCGGGCAGGGCCGGTGCTGGGGTCAGGGCTGTGGCGTGGGGGGGAGCAGGACTCCCTGTGGGGAGCAGGGCCCCCCGTGCCCCCTGCCAGTGCCCGCTGCCCCCACAGGGAAGTACTACATCGCCACCATGACCATGATCACGGCCTCCACCGCGCTCACCATCTTCATCATGAACGTGCACCACTGCGGGCCGGGGGCCCGGCCCGTGCCCCCCTGGGCRCGCCGGCTCATCCTGCACCACATGGCCCGGCTCTGCTGCGTCTACGAGGTGGGCGAGAGCTGCAAGAGCCCCCAGAGGGCGCCGGGCGGGCGGGCGGGCGTGGGGGATGCCGGGGGACCGGGGGAAAGCCCCGGGGAAGGGCGGGCGGGCACGGAGGCGCGGGGCTGCCCCTGGGACCACTGCCTGTGCCACCACGACGCCCTGCTGAGCAACGTCGGGTACATCGCCGGCTGCTTCCGGCGCCACCGCGCCAACCAGCGCCGCACCGGCGAGTGGAAGAAGGTGGCCAAGGTGATGGATCGCTTCTTCATGTGGATCTTCTTCCTCATGGTCTTCCTCATGAGTGTGCTGGTCCTGGGCAACGCTGCCTGAGGCTCTGCGGACCCAGCACTGCCACCCCCAGGGACGGCGCTGGCTGCGGGTGCCTGATGGGGGTGACACAAACCCCCCTGGTCCCCCCCGAAGCTGCAGGGCAGGAGCTGCACCATCCCTGGGGAAGAGGTGCCCGACAGTGAGACCGCCCAGCTGTGGGGCCGAGGGGTGCCAGCCCCTGTCCGACTGTACCAGTGTGGGCACCCACCTCCCCCCCGTGACATCCTGCACCTGAGAAATCCATCCAGCTGGAAATAAACCCTGGAACGTGTGTCCTGCCCCTGCTGCCTGGGACAAGGGCGCTGGCTGGGGCCAGGGTGGCCCTGGGAGGGATGGAGGGATCAGGCCCCTGACGGATGTGGGGCTTCCCATGGGAAGGAGGGCAGGGCCCAGCAGGAGCTCTGCTGCCCACCCTGGCCAGGGCGGTCCCGTGGTCCATCAGTGCCCACCCAGCCCAGCCTGGGGCAGCCACTGTCCCATGGCAGTCACTGTCCCCTGGCAGCCACTGTCCCCTAGCAGCCACTGTCCCATGGCAGACACTGTCCCATGGCAGCCTGGCCCCTCGGAGAACCCTGCTCAGCCCCGGGAAGGGAAGGGAAGGAAGGGAAGGGAAGGGAAGGGAAGGGAAGGGAAGG
>QVAJ01000866.1:33702-44656 GCA_003546035.1 Mixornis gularis | reverse complement strand
GGCACAGCCAGGAGCTGCATCCTCCCTCCTGTGCTGCTCCCGAGTGACAGGCAGCTCCCCGGTCCCCCATAAATAAGGGCTGCTGTGTCTCGGTGCCCTCCGCAGCGGCTGCATCCCTAAAAACCCGGAGGCATCATCGGGACATCTGAGACCTCCCTGGCCCGAGGCTGTGCTGGGTTTAATCTCCCCGGGGATCGGCGGCGGGGCCGGGGCTGACAGCAGCATCTTTGTGGGGCTGGAATAAAGCCTGACTTCTTCTGCCATTTATTTAAGGAATATTAATCTTTCATTTTCCTTCTAAATGCCCCTGTCCGCTGAGGACCTATCTGTTACCTAAGTGCTCCGATAAATCTTCGAAGGTAAAATTACATGTTGGACGCTGCCAGAAGGGTACATTTAAGAATACTTCCTAAATTATCAGCTGCATTAATCTTAATTACTTGGGCAAAAGTAGAGTCTGGCATTAGGGGTGGACTAAATTGAGCGGGTGTTTGTTTGTCTTTATCATATCACATATTTGAGATCATTTAACAGRGCCCAGATAAAAGGGGAGGCCGGGGCAGAGCAGCTGCCTGGTGGAAAACGATGGCTCTGGGTGACAAAGAGCAGCTGGGAGGGGACCCTGGGGTCCCTGAGGTGGCAGGACCTGCCTGGAGCAGGTGGAACCCCCGGCAAAAATATCCAAAAAAATCCAAATGAGCTCCTCAGATGCCGGGCTGGGCGATGGAAAGAGTTTTACATGGGGAGGTGGGATGGGGAACGGCTTTGAACTGAAAAAGAGGAGGTTTAGGTGGGATATTGGGAAGGAATTCTTGGCTGGGAGGGTGGGGAAGGAGCTGGGATGGAATTCCCAGAGAAGCTGTGGCTGCCCCTGGATCCCTGGGAGTGCCCAAGGTGAGGCTGAACAGAGCTTGGAGCAACCTGGGACGGTGGAAGACAAGGGGTGGAATGAGATGAGCTTTAGGATCCATTCCAAGCCAAACCATTCCAGGATTCCCTGATAAAGCTGGAGGCCTTGGTGTCCCTCARGGTGCTGGGGCAGTGCAGGGCTCGGGGAGCAGCTCATCCCTGGGGATCAGCCCCCATCCTGCGGGGCACACACAGAGCAGGAGGCATCACATCCTCTGTTCAACATTTTCCCCAACATTTCCTGCTTATTTGGAGCAGGGCACCATTCCCGAGTGGGCCCTGGCTCTGAGATGAGCACATCCCTCAGTGTTTGAGGGCCCAGAACTGAAATGAAGCAGAAATTGAGGTGCTCCATTTCCCTGGGCCTTGCACAAGTATTAAACATTCCTGATGGGAAATGTCCCCACCCCCAGGGTTGCCTGACCTGGGCACATTTCTCATCCAAGAGGGAATTTGCTGAAGCCAGAAGGGAGGGTTTTCCTCTCTCTGGTTCGCTTTTTGTCTGCAATGTAAGGAAARTTTGTCCCTGGAAATTCCCTGTGCACGGGATGCTGAGGGGAGCTGCTGGAAACAGGGGAGGAATTATTCTGTGCTGCTGGAGATGGGGATTGGGATGGATTTGGGAGAAGCTCAGAGGCCACKCCAGCACCATCCACATCCCCAGGGGAGCCCTGGGCACCACCAGGGCATGGTCAGTTTCCTGTGCCCCCACATTCCCTCACCCACTATCCCAGGATCAGGGCCCGCTCCACATTTCCCTCCCAGCCTCCCGTGACCCCCCCAAAAAAAGGGAGAAAAAAGCCAAAAATCCCAGGCAATGCCAGAATTCCCAGGCCARTCTCACATTTCCTTCCTCCCTGCAGAGCCTGGGTCTGCTCCAAGCTCCCAGCCCTGGTCAAACGGGGACAGGAAACCCGAGAGCCATGAGCACATCCCGGGATTTTCACCCAAGCCTCGTTGAGCTCCTTGTCCTGTTGGCATCCTGCTCCTCTCCTCGGGAGAGGCTGCTCAGGGCTGGGGCTGCTTCTGCCTTCGGGCACTCACACACAGGGATCACTGACAGGAATTAATTGGCTCCCTGCAATTAAACATCCCGGGCTTCAGATGGGGTCAGGGCACGGATGGGATCGCAAATCCAGGGATTCCTTTGGGTGCTGAGGGATCAGACAGGGACAGAGGGAGCCCCTTCCCTGCAGGTCTCATCCTGGACCTCARCACGGTCCCTGCTGAGCCTCGGCAGGCACAGAGGGATCAGAGGCAGGGCAGGGAACTCCTGGTGTTCCTTCCCAAAGTGCTCCGGCTGACGGGATCCAGAGAGCCAGACACAGCTGGGATTGGGGGCATGGAGAGGCAGGACCTCACCTGGGGCTGGGATGGACCACGGGAACGACAAGGATCAGGGGTGGCACAAGGATCAGGGATGGCACAAGGATCAGGGAAGGCACAAGGATCAGGGGTGGCACAAGGATCAGGGATGGCACAAGGATCAGGGGTGGCACAAGGATCAGGGAAGGCACAAGGATCAGGGATGGCACAAGGACCATGGAAAGCCCCACCAGATCTGTAAGTGTCACATGGACCAAGGATGTCACACGGACCACGGGAAGCACAAGAACAATGGAAAGAACAGGATCCATTCCATAGGTGGCACAAGGACCACGGGAAGAACAAGGACCAAGGATGACACAGGGACCACGGGAAGCACAAGGACCGTGGATGTCAGAAGAACCATGGGAAGCACAAGGATTCTTGGTGGCCCTAGGACCATGGATGGCACAAGGACCATGGGAAGCACAAGAACAGGATCCATGGGTGTCACAAGAACCATGGGAAGCACAAGGATTCTTGGTGGCCCTAGGACCATGGATGGCACAAGGACCACGGGAAGAACAAGATCCAGAAGTGTCACAAGGACCAGGGGAGCACAAGAGCAGGATCCATGGGTGTCACAAGGACCATGGGTGTCACCAGGACCACGGGAAGCACCAGGACCATCCCAGCACGGAGCAGCAGCCCCAGCACAGACACTCTGAGCCCACCCAGCTGGTTTGGGTGACCCTGTCCCCCCAGAATCCTGGGATGAGCCACAGCCAGAGCCCATCCCTGCAGACACAGATCCCTCACTGTCCCCATCCCAGGGACTCTCACCATCCCAAGGCCAGGATGATCCCGTCCAGCCTGAACCAGCTCCCAGAGGATCTGATAGGAGGAGACTGCTGCCAGATTTGGGGGCTTTTAAGCTGTCAACTTTCCTATAATTATTAGCAATGCTTTCAATCAGTTCTCCTCTGAAATTTGCTTCGGAAAGACAAGATTAATGAGCATTTCCTTTGGGGATTTATTGCACTGTTAATTATTCTCTGCCAGAAATTTGGTGCAGAATATTATCGGCTTTTCTTTTTTCTTTTTTTCTTTTTTTCAATTAAAAGCGATTATAATTCGTTCTCCATAAAAGAAAAGTGGATTTCAAATAAAAAAATATAACACCCCCCCCTTTCTTGATTAAGTATAATGGTTCAAGTGATGGAGATAAAAGTCGCCGGTGGCTCCGGCAGGCCACGTTGTGCAGACGYGAACTTGGGCACCCCCGGCAGCGCTCCCATCCCTGCTGGGGTCCGGGTTTTTTTTGGGGATAAAAGGATTCGGAGAGGCCAACTTGTAATTTATGGAGTTTTCCTGCAGAGGGAAGCAAAGGTGTCTGAAAGGAGCCGCCCGCGCGGTGCCAGCTTTGGGCGAGGGGATCAGGGATGAGGAGGAGGAAGAGGATGGGGATGGGGAGAGCCGGGGACGCCGCTCCTTCTCCCAAAAAACACCTGCCTGCAGGCCCAGAGCTCGGGAGATGCGCTGGGGGAATATCCATCCCGCTGGGAAGGTGTTGGACGAAGCCACAGCCGCTCTTTTGGCGGAGCAAACTCCTTAGCAGCGGGGCCGGCCCCGGGGAAGGGGCTCTGTCCCCTCYGGGCTGCTCTGTTTGCCCTGCAGACATTCCTCGGGTCCCTCCCGAATGCGAAACATCCCGAAAATGCCTCGAGGACAAACCCTCGATGGGGGGGGSCGGGTCTGGTTTCAGCCGAGCACGGGGTGGGGGGAGCTGGAGAACACCCCCGGCCCCGCTGGGCTGGCCCCAAAGCCGGGCTTTAACCCAGAGCTGGTTCTAACCCCGGCCTTTAACCCCGGCCTGACCCTGCAAAGCTCCACTGCTCCCCTCGGCAAAGGAAAAACTGAGCTAACCCCAAATTTAGAAGATTCCCCCTGCTGGCATATTGGGAATGGGCAGATTTGGGGGATCCCTGGTGGGACGKGGCTGGGGTGACCCTTGGGTGCTGCCTGTGTCCCTCTGGGGGTGACAGGGTGCTTGTGCTGCAGCTGCCACCCCTCCTGAGCCTGGAGGCAGACGGTTCTGAGGGAATAGAATCACATCCTGCAGAGCAGGGAAGGCAGCTCGGGAATTCCAAGGTTTCCTTTCCTTTAGGTTCCCTCTCCCAGCCYTGGGGCCGGGATGGTCCTGTGGGCATCACATCCCTGGGGAGCTGCACCCATGGAGAGGAAATCCCTCCGTGGGAACGGAGCTCTCGGGAATTTGCTGGAGAACCACCTGGATCGGCTCCCTGCAGCTGGAGCCCGGTCCTGCCCTCACCCTGCACGGCGTTTCCCGGGAATCCACGGCCCTGGGAAGGCAGCAGGGATGTGCCACCACAGGGAAAAGTTTAGGAAAGGGACGGATAATCAAACCAGGACACTCCCACATCTGAGCTACGGACCAAACCAGCACCAGGGCAGAGCCACGGGGAGGGGGGGAATTTTTTGGGAAGCAGAATCCCRAAAAACCTGTCGTGCCGCAGCCCCGCTGGCCGCAGCCGCCGGCGCTGAGCGCTGCTCTCTGTTCTCCACGGGAGCAGCAGCRCCCGCGGCCAAGAAAAACGCCCGGAGCTATAAAAAGTCTGAGGAACAGAGACACATTCATGGACGACTTCAAGGATGCCGCTGCAGCCGGGCGGGATCCAGGGAGCAGCTCCAGGCGGGAGCAGCGGGACGGCTCCAGCCCCGGGCARTGCCAGCCCCGGGCGGTGCCAGGGCCATGGAAAAGCGGGATGGGCTCGCACACCCCGCTGGAGCCGCCCGGCTTTGGGGCTGGGGAGGAGCTGCGCCCATTCCCCGCGTGTTTTTTCGTGGGTTTTCCGTGGGTTTTCCATGCGTTTTCCGTGGGTTTTTCGTGGGTTTTCCATGTTTTCCGCGGGTTTTCTGTGGGTTTTCCATGGGGTTTCCGTGGGGTTTCGTGTGGGGTTTTCTGTAGGTTTTCCGTGAGTTTTCAGTGGGTTTTCCGTGGGTTTTCTGTGGGTTTTCCATGGGTTTTCCGTGGGTTTTCCATGGTGTTTTCCATGAGTTTTCAGTGGGTCTTCCGTGGGTTTTCTGTGGGTTTTCTGTGGGTTTTCCATGGGGTTTTCCGTGGGTTTTCCGTGGGGTTTTCCATGGGGTTTTCCATGAGTTTTCCGTGGCTTTTCTGTGAGTTTTCTGTGGGTTTTCCATGGGATATTCCATGGTGTTTTCCGTGCGTTTTCCGTGGGTTTTCCGTGGGTTTTCCGTGGGTTTTCCGTGCGTTTTCCGTGCGTTTTCCCGGCTCCCCGCAGCCCCTGTGCCGGGTCAGGTTTATCCGCAGGTGCCGAGCACGAGCCCGGCACATGCCTGGAACTTCAAAGGGCCGGGAATGAAAACCATCCCGCCCAGGGATTTCCAGCCCTTCCTGCCGCTCCAGCTGCTGGGTGGCAGATGTGGGGCACGGGCTCATCCCTGTGCTCCAGCACAGCCATCCCCAAGCTGGAGAAAAACTCCCCCGTGCCGCTTCTCCTGCTGCTTTTCCTGCTTTTCTGCTCCCCCCAGGCCCCCTCSGTGCACATAATGCCAATATTCATGGCCCCCGGACAAACCCGGCCTCTGTTTGCTCCCAGGAATGTTTTCTCCAGAGACGCTCCAAGCGACAAAATCCCCTTCCTCGCGCCGCCGGGTTTTCCTTTCATCAGGCAAAAAAATAAAAACGAGCCGAAGGGTTGAAGAATGGCATCCTGACAATATTTTCCTTTTGCCGGTGCTGAATGAGCTGGAAAAGCTCTTGGAGTCGGAGCCTGTTGCTGCTGTGTTGGTCCAGGTACTGCTCCGGGACAACATCCCTCTTTAGGGATGCAGAGCGAGGATTGGGAATTTCCTTTCTGCCTCGGGAGGTGGTTTTCAGGCCGAAGAGGGAAGGCAGATTTTAAAACAGGTTTCAAAAGAGATTTTAAAGCAGATTTGAAAGGAGATTTTAAAACAGATTTGAAAGTGTTGTCTCAGAGGTCTGAGGAAAAGCTGCTCCTGCTCTTCCCAGAGCTGAATCCCAGCGCTGAGGGATGCTGAATGGGAAAAAAGGTGTTGGGAAACACAGAAATGAGGGAATTTGGGAATTTCCCCCAGCCTGGGGTGGGCAGCACCACCAGGCAGTGGGATCCATGTGACTCATCCCTTTCTTCATCTTCAGCCGCTGCAGGAGGAATGAAACAACCCAACCCTCTGGGAGTCTGGAGAAAAAAAGGGATATTTTTATGTGCTGGCTGGAAAACTGAATTCTTCCCAACAGTGACAATCAAAAAAAAAATAAGCATTAAAAAAAAAAAGAAGGTGAAAATCACTCATTAATGGTTTCTCCCCAGCCCCCCAAGGAAGGGAGGAGAGGGAAGGGACGTCACTCCCTGTCTGAAGGGCCACACTCACCCCAGGAATATTTTCCCTGTCCACAGAAAGAATCCCAGACAATACCTAATCCCAAGGACACTGAAAGGATTCCTTTCCCTCATGCCTTTAGCAATGCCACCAAACCCCACATATTTTCCCAGTGAATTCACAGACCAAGAGCCTTTTTTTTTTTCCCCCCCTCCACCTGGAGATTTAAAGCTCTGGGAAGAGATNGATTTGAAAGTGTTGTCTCAGAGGTCTGAGGAAAAGCTGCTCCTGCTCTTCCCAGAGCTGAATCCCAGCGCTGAGGGATGCTGAATGGGAAAAAAGGTGTTGGGAAACACAGAAATGAGGGAATTTGGGAATTTCCCCCAGCCTGGGGTGGGCAGCACCACCAGGCAGTGGGATCCATGTGACTCATCCCTTTCTTCATCTTCAGCCGCTGCAGGAGGAATGAAACAACCCAACCCTCTGGGAGTCTGGAGAAAAAAAGGGATATTTTTATGTGCTGGCTGGAAAACTGAATTCTTCCCAACAGTGACAATCAAAAAAAAAATAAGCATTAAAAAAAAAAAGAAGGTGAAAATCACTCATTAATGGTTTCTCCCCAGCCCCCCAAGGAAGGGAGGAGAGGGAAGGGACGTCACTCCCTGTCTGAAGGGCCACACTCACCCCAGGAATATTTTCCCTGTCCACAGAAAGAATCCCAGACAATACCTAATCCCAAGGACACTGAAAGGATTCCTTTCCCTCATGCCTTTAGCAATGCCACCAAACCCCACATATTTTCCCAGTGAATTCACAGACCAAGAGCCTTTTTTTTTTTTTTCCCCTCCACCTGGAGATTTAAAGCTCTGGGAAGAGATTTTTTTTTGCAGGGAAAAGTCATGTGGGATGTCCATCCCGGCACGAGGAATAACTTTGTGCATCTCTCATCTGTGCTGCTCCTTTTCCTCCYTTTCCCRGCCAAACGTTGCAAGTAATAATTTTCCCACATGGAGCAGGAGCYGCTGTAAAGTGGCTGCTTCTTCCATTAAACCCCCGGCTGCCGCTGGATTTTGGGGAAGGGGGTGTTGGAGAAGGGTCTCCCCCAYGGGGTATCGCTTTTCCCCACTGCTTCCTGCCCAGGTGATCCCACACAAACCTGCCCCGTGCRATGGAAAACATTCGGGATCTGGGATGTGTCTCCAGCCCAGAAAACACAGCCTGGATTCAGCTTCCCTCTCCCGCTCCTCCTTTTTTTTTTTTTTTTTTTTGCCACAGAAAGCGGCGTTTATCCCGGGATTCCTCAAAGCCAGGGGGTGAAGAAACCAGGAAAACATTCCTGCTGGGTGTGGGTGTCTGCCTGTCCCGCCTGTGCCCATCTCCCCGTCCCCTCCGGGCACAAAMGTCACCCCGGGGGGATCGGAGCCGACCGCGGATGCTGCGGGATGATCCCAAACAAACCGACCCCCCAAACCACGGGGAAACGGATTTTGGGGAGTGGGTTCTCCCCAAAAACCAGCCGAGCTGGGGACACGGACAGAGGGGAGAGGACACCTCCCTCCTGGCCGTGTCCYGTCCCAGCATCCTGACACCCAGCCCGGCTTTCCAGGCACCCTTTAATCTTCCCGGCCGCTGTTTCCAAACTGAGACTCGCCAGGACTGACCAGGGCAGGACCTCCTCGGGTTGGGTTTTGTTGTTTTTTTAAAAAGCTGCTTTGCAAAACAACAACAACAAAAAAAACCATTAAAAAGAGGGAAAAGAAGGGAAAAAAGGAACAAACGCTGCCCCGGGAGCCCGGCGGGGGCTGCAGGGGCTGCGAGGGCTGTGCCCGGGCAGAGCCTGGGGGTTGTTTTTCCCTTTCATCCCGTGCCAGGCTTCAGCCCAGGATTTAGACGGTCAAATCCAAGAATCCCTGGAAGGCAGGGCTTGGCGCGGCGGGGCCGCAGCTGCTGCCTTTCCCTGCTGCTGTAATTACCGCCCCAAACTTAGAAAGCAGCGGAAGAGCCGCGTGTAGCGCTGCAATTAAGAGGCTCTTTAATTGCAGGGCATTGTGTTTTCCTCTGCCCGGCTCCGGCTGCCGGCGAGAGCGGCTGAGCACCGGGAGAAATCCCGGGAATTGCGGCTCCAGGGTATCCTCGGAGCTCGGGGGACAACAGGATTGTCCCCAAAAGTGACCCTTGGGTCAAGGGCAGAGCATCCAGAGCATCCAGCCGGGAAAGGAGCCGCCAAAATCCATCTCTGCTTCGTGCAAGGAGGGTTTTTTCAGGAATAAACGTTTCCTTCTCCCTGGGACTCCCCTTCTCCTGCTGGAGTAGCCAGGAATGATTGTCCCTGTCAGCCCCGAGGTTTCCATGGATCTCTGGGTGGGAATCAGCAGCAGGTATGGAGAGGACATGGAGGAGCTGCTGATTGATGTCCCCGTGGATGCTCCCATAAATCCACTGCTTCCCAAGGCCAGGGGGAATGGGAACAGCTCTGCTGGGCTCTGCTTCATCCCCTCACTGCCTGGCTCATCCTCAGAGCATCGGGAATTCTGTGGGAAAGGGATGGATGTCCCAGCCAGCAGACTGCTGTCACAGCAGGGATGTCACAGCAGGGATGTCACAGTGCTGACACCAAATCCAGCGTTGGCTGTGGAGAAAATGGGGATCCAAGGGGAAGAGTCCCAGTTGTTCCCAGTCTGACACTGGCTCCTGCCACATCCTTGGGCTGAAGATGGAGCAAAGCTTCACAAGGTTCCCAGCAGCTCTGCAAGGAGCTTCTGTGGATTTATCCACTGGCAGAAGGGAGGAGCAGACCTGGAGCATGTTCCCTGTGTCGGGAGCCCGGCTGGTGGAAAACACAGAGACAATCTGGGATCTCCAGCAGGATGGCTCCGGGCTGGCAGCAGCGCCAAGGGCAGGGATCAGATCCTGAAATGTAAATTTTAACTCTCCAGCAGGATGGCTCCGGGCTGGCAGCAGCGCCAAGGGCACGGATCAGATCCTGAAATTTGTGGTTTAAAATGCTGGAACAGATTTGGGGAGAAAAATGGGAAAATCTTCCTGTTCCCACCAGGCCTTGGGTGTCCTCCAAGGCTCTCCCTTTAAAATGCATGGATGCAGGGACTCAGCTCTCCCATTCCATCACTTCAGTCTCTGAATCTGATATTTGGGAGCTGGCAATGAGGTTGGGCATCCTCCAGTGGCCAAAGCTGAGCTTCCCAGTACTCCCAGTGCTCCCAGTGCTCCCAGTACTCCCAGTGCTCCCAGTGCTCCCAGTGCTCCCAGTGCTCCCAGTGCTCCCAGTGCCGGGAGCCCTCAGCTCCTCCCGGCAGAGCCGAGGCTGTGCAGGAGGGGCCGGACACTTCCCTGCCCCTGGAGGGGCTCCTCTGTTTTCACAGCTGACCCTGGGGCTGGAGAGGATTCCCAAAACTCTGAGGAGGAGGGAGAGCAGCACAGGAACCCCCAAGGCTGGGCTGGGGCACAGGGAGGGCACAGGAGCTTTCCCGGGATCAGCTGCTGCTCCAGGGACCGGCAGCATCCCTGGGAATGCTCTGGTGAGGTGCCCACAGGGAGAGCTGCTCCAGTCCTGCAAAGCTCTCCAGAGGCTCCTGCAGGATCACTGGGTGGGAGAGGAGCAGCCAGAGCCTGGCATTGTCCCCAGGGATGTGTGACACGCTCCTGCCAGGGAGGTTCCTTGGAGGTGGGGATGGAGAGAAGGCCGCAGGGGCACGGAGGGAGGGATGTCCCAGCAGAGCCAGGCGTGTGCAGCCATCCCAAATCCTGGTGGCAGCAAGGATGACATTTGGGACAGATCCTGGCTCCAGGGAGAGCTCTTCCCTTCCTGCAGCGATCTGCTCTCAATAAAGCCCCAAAAGGAAATCCATTTTTATATCTGTTAATAAATATCACGGAACCACAGGAGGGAAGGGACACTAAAGCTCATCTCATTCCATGGGCAGGGACACGTCCAGCTGTCCCAGGCTGCTCCCAGCCCTGTCCAGCCTGGCCTGGAACACTCCCAGGGACGCTGTGACTTTACTGTCCCACACACACATGCAAACCTCCCTGGATATGCAATAATTGGATCTGCCTGATAATGAAACAATAATGGATATCACGACACAAACAGACCCTGGATCCCCTCCTTCCATCCCAGCTCCATCCCAGAGCCTTGCACATGCCTGTCCCCAGCTGTCCCGGTGCCACTGCCACTGTCCCCCCTGCACAAACAGAGGTGAAGAAAGAGCCCCTTTGTTCCTGCTGCTCTATTGACACAGCTGGGAGCTGCAGCCGGGGGAGCTTCCTGCTCCTGCTCCTGCTCCTGCTCCTGCTCCTGTTCCTGCTCCTGCTCCTGCTCCTGCTCCTGCTCCTG
>QVAJ01000863.1:11468-44375 GCA_003546035.1 Mixornis gularis | reverse complement strand
GAGCTACAAACGACACTACACAAGCTTCTTTTCATCAGAATTGCACAGAAAACACAGTGTAGTGTAGTGTACAAAAAACACAGTGTGTACACTGCTTGTGTAGTGTCGTTTGTAGCTCTAGCATGTTCAGAACAATGTGAACCTTACATGTGGCTCAGGGTGTTCAGAGGGGGATTTGCAGGCTTTGCTTGCACCAAGTTCCCACTGTGTTTTCTGTGCACTTCTGATGGAAATCAGCTTGTGTAGTGTCGTTTTTAGCTCTAGCATGTTCAGAACAGGGTGAACTCACCCCCTAATTCTGGGTTTAAATGTTTGTGTTCGAGGTATGAAAGTATTCATCTGATCACAGCAAATGAAAAGCACATTTTAATTCTTTTAAAAATACCTCCATATTATGGGCATGAATTTATGTTCTTAAATTTTAGAAATAATCTCTTGCTAAGGTAAACTTGGGGRAAAAAAATGGATCAAAACCATTCGTTAAGCTAATATAATTTTCCACTTGTATATAGATCCTCTCACCTGAATTGAGATATACTACCTGAAACTAGTTCCCTGACTACTTTTAACAATTTATGAAGGGTTCTGACTGGTTATTTGGATTTTTCTTCCCCTGCAGCTGTGAATTAGATTAAAAAATACTGCAGCTGATCATAGCATTGTTTCGTCACTAGGAAATTCACTGCTGGCATTGAATTCAGCCTGGAAACGTAAAGAGGTCATGACAGAACATCTGTTTTGTGGAGAGCACAGTTTTTACCACCAGTAATACTGCAAGCACTGGAGTTGGGAAATATAACTCCAGGGTAAAGATGCTGCAAAATTGCCTTTTTGACCATTGTTTTATGGGTTGTGTTAGCTGGATTTCCCCTCACATGTGTGTTTGGAAGGTGAATTTGAACAAAATGCTCATGCTGCTCAAACATAAGGTGGAGCTGTTTCTTTATGATAGAATTTCCACCTCCTCCCCCCCACGTCTTCCTTTCCCCCCCTCTCCTTATCCCATTTTCAGTGTTGCCAGTGATTTTACAGGCAGCGTGCTGAAGGCATGTGACTGAGGTTTGTTAAACTCCTGTGATGATTTACATTTGCTCTTAGGTTTCATTTTTAGCTAACACAATCCATATGATATGTTAGGGGATCTCACCCTGCTCTTAGCTGTGGTTAATCCTCCTCACTCTATTGCTGATGAGAACTGACTTGAATTCCCATTCCATGCTGCCCTGGGCTGGTTGTAACTGGGGTAGCTTCTTTACCTCTTCCTTGTGGTCATGGCCTCCGTGTGTCAGTGACAAAAATAATTAAAGGCACATAAATATTAAGTATTTTTTTGTCCACTTCATGTTGTCATTTCTATATTTTTACTAATAATTTCAAGCTGTAGTTTCTGATGAACACTTTCTGAGGGCATGAAGTGTTGTGACATCCTTGGAAGCAACTTTCAGAGTTAAGAGTTAATGTTTTACAATGGCTGCATTGGCACCTGTGGCTCTCTGAGCTGCCTGTGCTACTGAAAGTATCCCAGTGTTGTATTTCTCTGCTTTGGAGGGATGGTTGGAAGCATGGATGCAGTGCTCCCATGGGACAGCCAGAGACTGCAGCTGCAAGCAGCTTCCAGGAATGGGCACCTTTCCCCCGTGCCTGTAAAACCTCTTCTATTTTATTTTTTTTTTTCCCTGGTTTGCTTTACCTTTGAAGTTGCTTTCTCCAGGTCCTGACTTGCAGAGATTCAGACTCTTACCCTTCTTGCTAAAAGCCAACTTCTCAATCCTTCCATTATCTGGCTCCCATGAAAGTCTCAGTTGTGGATTTCAAAGCTTTTCTGTGAACTGGATGCGTCTGGGATTTAACTGGGAGACAGTCAGCAGCTCCAAATGTGAAATTAGCTTTTGGTGTGCAGAAGATAGGGTTACACAGCCCTGAGAAAGAACCCATCATCTCACACACACACAAAACAAACGGTGGCAACCCCTTGGGATAATGAAGGTTTCTTTAATCCCAGGTTTTGAAACACTCTAGGAACTGAGTAATCACCTCCTAGCTGCTCTTAAAAGCAGCCCCTCCTCAGTTCACCTGCAGCCAGTGACACAAACCCCTTTTTATGAGGTTGTTCTTCTCCCATTCAGTTCTGTAATGGAAAGGTTGACTCACCAACCCCAGCTCTGGAGAGGTAGATAGGATATCTCCAGTGTCATTTCACTTTTTCAGCCCTGTTATGCCACATATTAGTCAGAGTTCATTTAGTTCATTAGTTTACTTTGTAAAGCAATTACATAACTGTTACCACAATAGGACCAAAATGGTGTTTCACATTTACTAAAATAACTTGGCAATTAATTTCAAATGATCTCTGTGCAGTAATCTCCTACATATAATAGAATTATTCAGATGTCTATGAACATTTTACATGCAGTATTAGAGTGAGTTAGATCAATCAAAAATTAATTGCATCCAAGGCATCAGTATAGCCTTCTGGGATCAGCTGAATGCCAGTATGTCACAATAAAGTCATAATAATTGATGTAGCATTGAGTCGTGCCTTCTCCCTTATAATGGCAATTTTATTAGCTGAGCAGGCTAGGTGGAAAACTGGAAAGAAAAGAGAAATGAAAGTAAGTTAAATACCAGCTACTGGCAATTAATTTTGATTTAATTCTGTACTACTGTGGTTTACCATCCTGATATTTTCTGTATGGTTAAAAAAGCTGTTTTGCACAATTGCACTTCCCCTGTGCTTCCTATTTATACATATATGTAGAGAAGAATGGGATATATGGCTGAGCATTCAATTCAAGCTGTCAACCCAAAATATTTCTTCTGAACTTTGATTTGATGACTTGGGCTGCTAACATGAAAAGTATCTCTCCTGATAAGTGTTTGGTTTTTCCTGGGCTTCTTTTTTTCTCAAGGTGTCACTCTTGGATGATTTATGTAGTAAAAATAGAGTGCAGATATAAAAATATTTAATAATTCCTTGTCTGACTAGCAGATTTCTTCTGTTTATTATTTTTTTTTATTCATAAACCAGGACTATTGCTGTATCGCAACTACTGAAGAGCTGTTGAACTGATTTAATACTTTGTCTTCGTCTCTGGGTATTGGGGAACAAAGAAATTCCTTAGCTTCAAATTCAACTACAAACTTTTTAATGTTTTCAGAGAATCTGTGAACTAACAAGAGTTTGTTTTCTTTATTTGAAAAGCCACACTGAGAGTCAACAGGGATAGAAAGTTAGTGAGTGAGAAGGCAAGCAGGGGTGGTGAGGGGCAAAACTGCAAGAAAACCACACTGTTGCCTTGGGTTAGGGGCAGGTGGGTGGTAGCTGTTGTTTTGTCTTGTTTTATTGCACAGGGACCAGAAAACAGATGGTGAAAATAGTTAAACACACTCAACCTGGTAGAGCTGTAGCTGGGTATTCAGGTGGGAAAAAACATTCAAACATGAGATGGAAATCCAGATCTACAAAATTCCGAACTGTCAGGCTTCATGAGTAATGCAAGAAGGTGATATAAGAGTCTGGAAGACACACTGGTGCCCAAGAGCTGGCAAGGGGAGCAATGGAGAGTAATGTAGGACTAGAGGAATCTCCTGAGTCCACCTAAGGTGGCTTTTTCCCTGTGAGTCTGCCTGTGTTAGCAATGCTGTTGTAACTTGTTCTTTTCAGTGCTTCATATACCCAGTCTTATTTGCTTACTTCATCTTACTGCTACATTCTTAAAAGCAAGAGCAGAATCAAAACTGCAAAGCTGTGGGGCTTGTGGACAGGCAGGAAAATGAGTTCCCTCAGTGTGAGCCCCAAACGGACTGGGTTCAGCTTGTTAATGGTGGAATGTTGGAGACAAATTTGAAAGTCTTTGGACTTTCTTCACAAGAACTGCTCAGACCCTGACAGATCTATTTAAAAGCACCTGAATATCAGCAGAGAAACTGCTACCAACTCATTCCTGGGGCAAATTCCTGAGGGCAAAGCCAAGGCAGTAACTGGAGACTTGGTGGTGTGACTGTAACTGATCGAACTATTGTAGCATGTGGGTGACTTTGCAGATAAAGCAACTAGAACTTGACCTCTGACCAGGGCATTTCATCACTACAGAGCTGACAAAATTACATTATCAGAAAAGTAGGTAAAGCATGGAAAGGGGCTGAGGAGGAGAAAAAGCTTTGAAAGTTTAAAAACCTCCATCCTTTTCAGGGCTGGAAATTTTCAGCCTGCTTTTAAGCAGCTGAGTTTGATTTGTGGAAACTAAACTAAAGCCAGTGTAGGTGGCCCAGTCCCGGTGGCAGCTCAGCTGTCAGTGGGGCTGGATTCATCCTGGTTTTCAGGCACCTGATACACTTGAGCAGGGCTGAGACCTGTGCCTCTACAACCAACCTACTACTTACCCTAATTTTGCACACTGGCTCTGGAATGCCTGCCTTGGTTGGATGTGCTCAGGCTGCAGGGTGCTTAGATTTGCCCTGCAGTTGGTGACACAGTGACAGATGATTGTACAGACAGATATTTGCTATATATGTGCAAGAATGGGAAGGGACTGTGACTGTGGGAATCTGAAAGGCAGGAAAAAGCGGGAAGAGGTGAGATAGGTCAGCAATGTATGGTTTGCATATGGTAAAAACACAACATTTGGCAGGAATTTTTCCTAAATTATAACTTCCTAATTTACTCCTCATTTAAATTTATCTGGAACAGATATATCTGTGGAAGTGACAGCAAAGCCCTCAAGTTTGAGAGGCAATAAAATTAGCCAATGTAAAGATTCAGAACATACTGTAGATTATGTAGCTGCAATTCTATGATGGAAAAAATCTCTTCCCTTTTCCATTTACTGATTATGGATTTTAACGTTCTGTAGGTATTATCCAAATAATGTTTTTTAATTCTTAAACCCAAATTAAAAGGGGTGGAGATAATTCACTGGCATCATGAGGATATATTGTCCTGGGAGATGTCAGGACAGACTTTCTGATTAAAGCTGCCCTTCAGGGCTCCTAATTTGAGATTAAATGCAAAATTAAAGCATGACAAATATTTCTCACAGTCAACAGATCAACTGTCTGATTCTGAGCAGAATTTCCTCTCACTAAGTTTCCTTTTAACCCAAGTGACCTGCAAAAAAGGCTTTGTGAAGTACATGACATCAACAAGTGGCACTGAACACTGAAGAGCCAGCTCAGCCTTTTTAACACAAACCAGTGATTCCTAAGAGTAAAAGCTGAACAACACGTGTGTGTGTGTGGTGTGTGTGCCTGGCTTTCCCTTGGATGAACTGAAACTGAATTTATCTTTCATGCTTTGAAATTGTGTGGGTCTTTTCCTAACCGGAGGCATTTCATTTCTTTACTGAGGAATTTTGGGATATCTCCTTGCCTTTTTGTGCATCTCTGGGTCATTTGTCGCAGCTGCTGTGTTTCAGCACAGTTGAAGTGTTTTAATGGCTTTAACCTGATTACCCTGCAGACAGTTTATTATTTTCTGTTATTTTTCCCTACCTTCCCTTTCCCCTTCTGTATTTCTYCCTTCCTTTCTCTCTGAGCGCTGCCCTTTCAGGAGTTGGTTTGCTTAGCACTGAGCCCTTGATTTCCCTTGTTCTCTGCATGTTTTTCTGCCAGGTTCTGGGTCCTCTTTTACTCTTGTTGTACAAGATTTTACTGGCTGTATCCTCCAACACAAAAAAAAAATTAAATTAATTTCGTAAATTAATGCCTACCTTCTTATAATAATGAAGAGTTTATTAGACTGCTTGTAATTATATCTTTTATTTCTCAGTCTGAAGAGAATTTTTTTATTTGACTCGAAATTCAATCACATTTGAGTACTTTAACTAAGCTGTTATTTGTGATCGTCATTTGTACAACTATGTTTTGGTCTTTACTGGCAATACATGGGAGGCTATGCATTTTTTTTTTCTATTTATGTGATCTGATCTGTAGTTGTGAAGTACGGTGTTTCTTCTCCCCTAAGGTGCGCTTGTGTAAACAGTTTTCAGTCAATTATGAATTTCTCTACAGAATTTTGGGTATTTTTCCTAAAATTACAGGAAAAGCCTAGTGAAATTTTGGGCTCCCCAAATTCACTCCCTGTCAGGTGTGTAAGGTGCACTCAGGGATCAAGCTGGCTTTGGAATTCAGTTGATTGATGTGGCTTCTGTTCCTCTCCTGAGTATTATTCTCCCAGGTTTTTGTGTTGCAAATTTAGGGCTACTTTGAGAGGATCAGTAGTCCTGAGAACACTCCAAAAAATTAGCTTCCTACTGGAGCATTAAATTTTTATATTTCTATAAATGGATTTGTGAATAAGACTCATTAATGTTTTTGTCTTACAGTAACTGAAAAAAGGTGGTTTTCAAATGAGGAATACTGGGAAATAGCTTCATAGGAGCCCATTTATCTGCTTCCTGTAATCATGGGTTACATTACTGCACATAATGCTCATGTGCCTGAAGCAATGCCATATTACAGCAGCAAAAATAATAGCAATGCCATTTTAATAGTTATATGGAAGTATTTCCCATAACAGAGGAGTTATTCTTAATACAGCTGATTTATTTTTTTTTTTGTCTTCCATGGTTCTCCAGGGAAGAGCTTTTGTGATGTTAACAGAGCTGGGTATTGTCTTCATTTTTAAAGCTGTTCATAAGCATATACACAAAATGCTGTCTTAATTGTATACTTGTT
Source organism: Mixornis gularis (assembly GCA_003546035.1). Classification (NCBI taxonomy): domain Eukaryota; kingdom Metazoa; phylum Chordata; class Aves; order Passeriformes; family Timaliidae; genus Mixornis; species Mixornis gularis. The sequence goes on along the minus strand of QVAJ01000863.1, from coordinate 37,700 downwards.
CTATCAGCCTTCTATTTGTTTTTTACAGCTAAAAAAAAAAGCATCACTCTATGTTTAATTGTAATAATTCTGTGGGTCTGACTGTTATTTTGGGGTTTTATGGCTGTTACTGGTAGGAAGGAAATATTATCAGTGACTAATCACTGAGGCTGCTTTCTTCAACTGCAATATTTCCAAGCCTCTCCAAGTATGTCTTCATTTACATTTCTTTTCAAGGTGCTTTAAAGATGTTTCTTATTTTTGGTATGGACCTTTTAATTCAAATTAATTAACTAGTAATAACTTGGCAACTTCAGTGAGAACGGAGACCTCTTGGGCTGGAGCCTGGGACCTTCCAGTGTCTACCAGTTCCACTGCATGGAGATCTTAGCTGAGACTTCATGCTTTTAAGCAGCATCCTTTTATACAAGGCATTGCTATTTGGCATCTATTTTTACTTTCAGAATGAGAGATATCCAGTGATGAGCTTTCCCCTTGTGGGAGGAGCGATGCCACGAGGCCTTTTGTGTCTACAGCACTCGGAGTTTCCAGAGTTGGTGGAGTGGGAGAGGAAGAGGGAACCCAATGTCATTGCACTCCTTTGTTCTGCCAAAAGATGGAGTAAATGATCTACTCAGCTGATTGTGCTGCTAATTGATTTTTCTAGACAACGAGGAACTTTTCCACAAGCAGGGAAGGTTTTCTGCTGCCTTGGAGGGTTAAAGCTTCGTACTTCTCATAATCCGTGCTAAATGTAATGAGGCAGTTCTTCTTAATGAATTGACCAAATTGCTTGGTAACAGATGGGTTGATGACAAATGGGTTTATTAGTAGTCTTATCTTATCAGTTTTTATTTCAATTATTTTGTCTACTTGTGTGTGAAAGGGTTATTTTAAAACAGTCCTTTCACCTCTTGCAGAGAAAAGAAGCATCTGCATTATTGGTCCAAGCAGTCCCTTCTACAAATATAGGGATCCTCATAAAATCAAACTAAAAATAGTATTGGCTTGCCTCAATTACAAGTGGAAAAGCTGGCATTTTCAGTGACGCAAGCTTATTTTAGACAGTTGCTATGGAACACTAAATTTCTTTGGGAAATAAACACGTGTGCTGTAAGCGTAGCTGGATATATATTGTCTTTTCCTGCAGATTTTCACTGTCCATGCTGAAATTACCTGTTGGATTCCAGTGACTGAGCTTCTACCATCAATTACACTGGCATGAAAGCAATAAGCTTTGGTTTTTCCTGTACCTTTGTCACTGTATTCASCTCACTCGGTGTCTGTCTTTGTGCCAAAGGATTCTGTCTAATTGTTCCTCTCAGGTACGCACCGAGTGACTCGACACAATTACCAACCCCTCGAGTTAGGGGCTGCCAATCTGAATCACTGAGTAAGAAGTGCTTGGAAGACTAATCAGGATAAGTTGAAGGAGGCTGAAATCACAGGAGACAGACTGTGCAATTTAGATTCATCAGGTGAATGAACTACAGGCATGTATTGTGGGTAAAACTGGTCCCAGAGTGGCTTTTTGTGTGTGGTAGCACCATGGTGATTTTCCAAAGGTGCAGCATGGTGAGCTGCTGTTTTTACAGCAGCCTTCAGTACATGTGTTGCATCTAATGTCCTGTGTCTTCCATTGCTCAGACTTTATTATCCCCCAGCAACCTCATTTATTTGTAGAAATCTCACCTGTACAAGTGGTCTCGTTTGACTGCTTCCAGAAAGTCCTTTTTTCAGTCCTGACTTTGTAGCTCTTCAGAGAATTGAAAGATGGAGGACTACTTTTAACTTTGGACATTTCCAGTAATGCAGATTTTCACCTTTACATGTCAGTAGCTTGCAGCATTGGAACAGAAGTGGAGTGCCTGGTGGGTGGTGTAAATGGGACAGAGAGGTTAAATGACTTATTTGGATGTACTTGGGAAGTCTGTGTCAGAGTGCAGTCCACAGTAGTTTGGATTTTGTATCTATTTCAGGTTACAGATGATTTATTATCAACCTCCCAGTATGAAATCTTAGACATAACTCCTTGATTCCTTCATGTCCTACAAAAAACCCCACAAAAGTAAGTACTTAATAGATGATAATGTGGAATGCAGTGTGGGAAGGTGAAGGAAAAACACCACCAAATTGGAAGGTCATTTTGATGATTCAATGAATTTTCTATATTTTGGGCATTACAAACTCCGGCAGCTCTAACTGTGTCTTACAAGACTTTGTTCAGCTTTCAAGTGCATTTATATAACTTTCACCCATTATTGTGAAAAAATGGGAGATATTGTAGCTAGATCACAGGTTCACAGGAAGAATGCTCATACTGAGAGGATGAGGAGGAGAAAAGCTTTGATTTGACACATGGTGATGAGTTTTTACTGAAATGGAGTCCTTTGCAGTGCCATATTTGCATATTGCACTGTTCTCAAAATAAAAAGGACTCCTGGGCTTGCAGCAGYTCATATTTGAAATACTCTGACTTTGTTACCTATTCTATATAAGGCATAGCTATCTGGAAGAACAAACTTAAATGTTAATGAATTCAACTGCTTTATCCTAGATGTATTCATTTTAGGAGAATTGGAAGGTGTGAGCAGAAGGGAAAGGAAGTAAGGGAGGAAAAGAGATGCTTTGTGTAAACCAGCTGCTTCTAAAAGTAGATTTTTCTCTTCAGGTCGAAGTACTATTTCAGAGGCAGTCAATATGTATAACACACAGGTTTGCTCCTCCATTTCTTACAAAATATCAGTAAATAATCCAAAATCTGGTACTGTTGAGGTGGGCAAAGTGAAGCAAATTTAAATTTACAGGACACAAAGCCAAACATTTGTGAACTGGAGCACGTTGTGAAGAATTGTTGCCAATCCAGTGGTGCCGTGAGGTTAGCCTGGTGTTAACTCTAATTGCTGTTGTCTTGGGCATTTGGGATGTTGTGCTGCTTGGGAAAGGTCTTCCCATGTGGAGATGACCAATGAAATATCTGCAGCTTTAAGGTCCCAGTTACTGTAGGACTGTTGAAAATGTGTTTTCCCCCTGACATCCCAAATGGGGATTTAAACAKTTCCCATTTAAACAGTGGGAAGCAGATTTAATACACTGAGGTTGATCAGAGTGTGGGAAACTCTCTCTGAAATCCCATTGTTTCACTTCTGTCCTGTGCTTGCTCTAGCTGTGCTGGGAGCTCTCTACAAGCTCTGTTACATCATTTTCTCTGTGGTGGGATGCAGAGGTGCTGCTGAAGTGCTTGCTGTGGAAATGGGCACTGTGCAAGAAGAAAGTGCCCTGTGGTGTCTGCTTGTGTGGGCACAAGGACTTGATTTAAAAGCTATCCGTGGCTGTTTTGGTGGCACAGACAAAATACGAGTGGTCTCACTTCATTAGTTGTTTACACCACACACACAAAATGTTCATTTCTTCACATGCACTGGTACCAGGCACTGGGCAATCATAAGACTGTTGGTATAAATATCTTTCTTTCAAAGCATTTTAATGCCCTTAAGTAAATTGACTTGAGATACAGGATTAGTCTGCAGTCTGAGCACTCAGAAGTTAGACACTCCAATTAAAGGCATTCTCTGACCTCTTTACAGAGGAAATTGCAAACTGCAAGTATGAGTTTCTTGGTTTTAGTTTCATTTCTGGATGTCCTCTTTGAGCTGTGAGAACAGGCAGAGTCATGCTTTGGTTCTAGACTGTATTAAAGGGGATTGTTTCATCTCTCCCTGTAGCATAAATCTACAGCTGAAAAGAAGCACTTAGTGGTATAATCACACACACCTTGATTATATTTCATCTCTTTTATCTTATCTTGCACCTATTGAAGTCACAAAACTGTCTCTGAATTAAAGTGGATTTGAACTTTGAAATAAATTCTGTCTAAACTCCTGTGTGTATATATAAATGTATTTTAGAGATTAAAAGTTATCCTGTTGGTGTGCTGCTTWTTAAAAGCAGTACTGCAATGCTGACAGTGCGGTTTAAATTGAGGTATGTGTTTGTGGCAAGGTAGAGTGAGCTCTCACATCTGTCTCTTAAACCTAAAATATTAACAGTACTGTAATCAAAGACTTTTTATAGAAGGTTTCCTGAGGCTGTCTGTCGGAAACCTATTAAATCTGAAAAAGAAACAAAACCATGCTCTGCTAAGGCTGACTTAAATGATTCAGAAAAATCCAGATCTCCACTGAATCTCTCTCTTATTCTTGACATGAGATTAGTACAGACTTTGTGAGCTTTTCCACGTTTCTTTCCTTGTGCTTATTTTTTCAGCATTTTAAGAGGAGAATATACTGGAAGACCCTAGAGCTTTTAATGGCTTCCCCCCCTTTTCCTTTCTCTGTGCTCTGTTTAAAACCGTCCACTGGAGCTATTCCTGCCAGGGCCTTTACTATTTAAATCTTTAACCTTCCTGATATAAAGACCCACTTTTCTTAATGAACTGACATTTTAAACGTATCAGTTTGTTTTAAAAAAATTCAAAAGCAGCAATTAGAAGGTTTTTTAAAAGTAAATTACCTTAATTCCTAGCTACAGTGTGTACTTAATGATGGGACTAGTGGCATTGATGCACATATCTTCAATTAGCTGACCCATGACCCTTCATGTGCTACTTTTATTCTAGCCAGGGATACATTTTAACCTCCAAAGTGTCTGAAACGCTCATCACAGGAAATTGTGCTATTCTTTTAAGTTTCTGTCACATTTTTTGGGGGGAGAAGACTCCATTTGCAGGAATGTCTGTAAATAAACAATAAATGTTTGTAAATAGTCTTCAATTTGCTCACTTGTGGCTTCTAATTTAAAAGATATTTCTAGCTGAAAGCCATCTTACAGCTGGTTGCTCAAACTAATTGCAGAAAGTGCTTTAAAAAAAAAAGTACATCTAGTGGGGTGGCTCCTACTTCATATGGCTCTGACTTGCTACTCATGACATCTCAAACACACTAAAAGGAGTGTCCACTCTAGTCACAGGCAAAGTTCTCAGAGGTGCCTTGTGTTAATGTCTCAGATTTGTGAAGGTAGGCCTGGATGCTCACCTTTCCCAAATTATTAAAACTCTCCACTGTTCTTTATGTTAAAATGAAAAGTTAGTTGACTATTGTGGCCAGTTGACTGGCCATGAATACATCAACTCTGCTCCAGCTTATTCCTACCTGTCTTGCAAATGCCTCAAGCTTGGGACTCCTTAGTCTTGTTTTCTTCTGCACTCTGATCTGTCTTGAGAGCATCCYTTATCCCTGCAGAAATTGGCAATGAATCCCTGGTTTTCTTTCCCAGGCAGTTATTTAGCTGAGGTGTTTCAGGAGGGAGGAGAACTCAAGGAGTGTTCAGTGACCCTCCCACTCCCCCTGCCCTGCCGTGTGGTTTAGTGCTGTCTGTGCCTCCAGTGGGCCCTGCCTGGTGACACCCCAGTAGTGACACAGCCATCCCAGTTTCCTGTGTCTGGTATTTTTGGGAAGTCTTCCTCCCGCAGGTTGGGTGTTTTATGTGTGTCAGGAACATTCCACCTGTGTAACTGAAGAGGATTTCTTTGTTTACCTTTGCTCCCTGGCCCATTACCTTATTTTCCTCCCAGTGCACACGTGAAGGGATCCTCTCATGTCCTATTTGTCCTGGACTTGGCCCAAAGGGCTTTCACAGCACCTGAGACACAGCTGTGGGAAGCAGTGGTGCTGCAGAGTGTGAAAACACAATCCTTGACCCAGCAGAGCTTACAGCCCACTGAGGGCACAATGTAGAGCCAAAGGATGGGATATGCTCAGCTGGGTGTGATGAAATTACAGCTCGAGGTGAAAGCAGAAATAAATCACAAGTTGTCTGAATTACAGGTTTTGTTGCTTTGTGTCAATGCCTTAATTGCTATTAAATACAGAAATAAAGTTATATTACTCATTCTGTCACTTTTGTTACCAATCAATAAACAAATATCTGTTCTGTTGCCTTAGTTTCCYTAAATATCAAGCAGTGGCATTAGGACCACCTGGCTCTGCACACTTTTGTTTCATAGGCAAATTATTACTTTGTGATTTGATTTTGTGGAAATATAAGTGAAATATGCATGGCATAAACAAGATGTTATGGGTTTATAACAGTATCTCCTATAGACTCCTGTGGTGTCAAAGCTGCTGGTACTATTTCTGTCTCCAGTAAGTAAGGCTGAGAACATGTTTGTTGCTTTAATGTTAATCCTGGAAAAGTAGCCATCTAATAGTTCAACAGCAGTATATTTCTATGTATTAAAAAAAGCAATAACTACAAATAAAACAAGGAATGTTCTTGGTACTTGGTAGGAGGAAAAATCTGATGTGGAAAATCATGAACCCCAGAGCTGATGGGCTATTTTCTCCTAGATTTGTATCTCTAATATTTCTGGACTGAGATAAAGTTTCTTGCTCTTACCTTTATTGTTCTGTTTTCATTATAGTTAATATCTTAATCTGCTTTCCTAAAACTAGAGGAAACCATTACAGCTTCTATGTGCACATTCTCTGGGAGAACTGATTCTCTGGGAATTTGTGGCTGTGTGATTTAGGGTTGGGCAGGGTCTGCTGAGTAATTTTCTTCGTACTGTTCTTGTGGTACAAAGGATGAAAACAACATTATATTATGAAGAATGTTGAAAACTGTGTCTTCTAGGCCTGTTTTCTGATTTTTTTGTAAAGTGCTCAGAGTATCCTGTAATGCTTCACTTGAGTTAAATCCCTTGCAGAATGCAATTCCCAATGTTGTGAAGTGAGCTGTAGTGTGCTTGTCTGGCCCAGTACAGCCCAATTCAGACTGCTCTCCAAACCCAGATCCTGTTTGTAGCAATGCTTGGGCAAGTGCCTAGGAAAATGCTTGAGAAGCACATAATAACACTTCCCTCACTATTCCAGTGATCCACTTTATTTCTGAACCTTGGTAATTTTTTATATCCTAAGGGAATGAGTTCTACAATGTAATTACATATTGCAATTTCATTTGACATCCTACAGCTCTTGTATTATGAGAGTTATTGAACAGTTTTTCCTATCTAAAATTTTCCTGTCTTCTAATATCTTAAAAATCTTCATCATACTCTTATCTGCCTCTTTTCAAGATGTACTACCGATATATTTAGTTTAGAGCATGCTTATTCCTTTGCTAATAATTCCTAGTATTTGATTTGATTTTTTTTTAAGTGCTAATGAATCTGAGTCGAGGTGTTTACAGAAGTGTAGATTGTGACTTCAAAATCTCATTTCTAGGTAATAGTTTCCAAGTCAATCACTCTGTGTATAAAGTAAGGATCATCTTTCTCTGTATGCACTACTTTGAATTTGTAAGTGTAGTTTTATCTGCTCTTCTATCAGTCACTCAGCACTGTCGGAACCCTCCACAAATCTCTGCAGACAAGTTATATTTTTATTATTATAGATGCTTTCTCAGCATAAGCAGAATTTCTCATCTTGGTATTTGCCCCTTTTGCAGATGATTTATGAATATGTTGAACAGTTTAGCCTTTAGCAGAAATCTGTGCTATGCATGATCTCTGCATGATTGCTGTTTGAGCAGTGGGGCCACACTGGAGGCTTCCTGGGTCGGTTGTGAATTTGTTTTTGTATTAGATGGTGGATTTATTTTTGTATCATTCATTTGCAAACATTTAACCAATTTAATGTGTATATTTCCATCCCTCACAAATTACTTTAATGAGAAATTTCACCAATGTGTGTGATCAGAAGCCGTGTGGAAATCCAACAATGCTGTATCAGGCAGATATATCTTCTCCACATGCCTGTGACTTTTTCCAAGAACTCTTATAGCTCATGAGTTGTGTTTTCTTCTAGAAATACTGTGTTGCCTCTTCCTCCATATGTTCTGTTTATGCATGTGTCCTTAAATTTTGCTTCACTTCATGCAGTTCTCCTGCAGCATAAGCCTGAGGTTCTGGTCTCTGTTCCTTTAAATTCTTTAAATCTGAGTGCTTTTAAAAATTGAAACTGCAGTTTGCTACCTTCAGTTTCTCTGGCATCGAGAGCTGCTTACATCCAAGCTATTGCATTTGTTTGCCTTAGTACTCAGGTGTTTGATTTCTGACACTACACTTCTATTTGCTTGCTTCTACACAAACAAAAGGAAGAGAAAACAACTCAGGTTTTATATTATTTTAATATGAACTGGATCAATACTACAAAAACAAATGGTCCTGGGCTGTTGTGAGAGTACTGAGACAGAAATAATTGATGCACACAGCTAGTTCGGACAAAAAGGGAGAAGTCCCTTATTCTTACTGACAAACTATCCCTTCCCACAGAAAGCATCTTTAAATTCAATAATCTGTATTGCCTCTGTGATCTAGCAAGGATTTTAATAGGCTGAGTGAATCCAGTGTCTTGGCACAGGCAGTGGATTATTGGGCAGGTACAAGCTCTGCTCTGCGAGAGTAATAAGATGTCTTTAAGAGGGAGAAAGAAGGAATTGTTTTAAGTGGCTTGTATGGGATCAGATGGACAGAGGCCAACTTCTCAGCTGTTTCTAGGACATCGATGGATTGTGTGGATTTGTGGAGAGCTTGATTCAGCTGCTTAATACGTGACTTCATCCTTGTGCTGCAGGCATGTTGTCAGGGTGCATGGCAGAACAGTTTAGTTGTGTGGAGTAGTTTTGGTCCATGCTGACTTCCTCAGTGCCATGCTTGTTTGTGACACGTGATTTCTGATGAAATTTCTTACCTGTCTGCRTCAATGTTACTGTAATGGGAAAGTTTTTCCCAACCAAGCAGATATGTGGAGTTAATTGTTTGCTGTGTCTGCAGCCACCTGTGCYAGTAGAGAACTGGATTTGATAGAAGAAAAAATGAATCCTTTCCAACGTCAATTCATAATAATTTTGGCCTCATTTTCCTTTACATTCCTCCACACCTCCTTATAGGCGTGGAAGCCCCTGAGCCTGTCAGGGAAAMTTCTAGGCCGATGCCTTGGAAAAATCTACCAAAGGCTTTGGGAAAGTCTCATAGCTTAGGGTGAGCAAAAAGGCTTCCTCCATGGTGCTCTAGAACATTGTATCAATCTACCTCAGTTCTGCTCTTCCCATTGGCCCGTGGGCCTTGCCCACCTCTGTTGTTCATATATGTCCCCAATTCAAGAAGGTTTTTCCTTTCCCTGTTTCCCCATTGGCTGTGGTATCGCTGATGGTCTGCCCTTATGTCCCCTTATCTTGGTTTGGAAAGACAGGTGTCTGCCAGGGAAAAGCTAGAGCTTCCCTTGGAATGGAGAATGTAAACACCCTCCCTCCAAGTTATTATAATTTTGAAATTAAGGGGCTTTCAGGCAAAGGTATGGGGATAGGAATAAGAGTTCTTTACTAGGAATATTAAAGATGCAGTAGTACAAAAAAAGTGCAAATGAACAAAAAAGAAAAACACTGACAGAATCAGAATACAGGCTGACACCCTGTTTTTCAGGGTGTTGGGAGCAGTCCAATTAAGTCCTCCTGGAAGGACAGATGTGGTTCTCTTGGAGAAGAGATGATCCTGCAGAAGGGTGGAGTTTTYTCTAAAGGCCCAGTGGTGGTGAGATGGGTCCAGTCTTCCTCTGGGTGCAGACAGGCTGTGCTGGTGTTCTGAATTTCAGGTTTTATCCAGGTAGGAATGCTGGGCTCCTCCCCTTGGGTGGAGCATCTCCCAATGGGATGATGTAATTGTATCAGCCCTGCAGTGAGCCTCGATGGCCCATGAACAGCAGATATACCCTGGAGGGAGGATGGGTGGTGGAAGGGATAAAGAACACTGCCCCACCTGGTTTAACAGCTGCCCATTAACAGAAGACACACACCCCCTCCCCTGAGTTATGAGGAATGGGCCATAGAAAAGATAAAGAAAACATCTCCCCAACCACTTTCAACAGATGGCAATAGAATACACACTTTTGGTTACATCTTGCATTGAACCCAACACATGGCATTTTTACCATCCCATCACGCCACCACACGTTGGTAACAGCTGTAGTTTTTCTCCTGTTCACAGCTGTGACAATGAGCAAAAATTAGGCCTTCCTATATATCTGTTTTCATTTAAAAATTGCATCCATTACTCTTTTTGTTTATTCTGCTTGTGCTGCAGACAGAATAAATAGTTGTGGTAAGCGATTGGAAGTCTAGATTCTAGTCACAAAGATGGAAAGAGTGTTGTGCAATGTGAGATACGGGCAATTGGTTCACATAATTTGGTGTATGAGTGGCTATTTTAGAGACAGATTTTGTATGTTTTTATTTGAGGTCTCTCTCAAAATACACAGTATATATATGCACTTTATAGCAACAGAGTATTCTGGTAATATTTTGTCTATAGCATACACCAGGGAGTCAAAAAATACCTGTATTTGTTTGAAAAGAAGCTGGATATTTTTGAATACAGTTGAATTGGATTTTTTAAGCTTGGTAATGTTTTGAGTTCTCTTTAGACCTGTTTCTTTTTGCCCTGTTTGCTCTTATCAGGACTTTGTTCACTCAGCTCCTGAAATGTAATGCTAACACCTTTATAGGCTATGGATCCCATTTGTAAACCCCTTTTCAGCTACAGAAAAGGACAGAAACATCAGGGGAAGAATTGCACACATTTAAAAAACATACCACAGAAAAAAATACTCTCTGTGCCCTTAATTAATTCTTTCTCAGCATTATAATATATTATAATCTGTAAGTCTGATACCTGCCTTGTGACAGAGAATGGTTTAGGGCCTGGCTGCCCTATCTGCATGCAGCTGGTTCTATTTTCTTTCATGTATCTGATAGCATTTATATTTTATGCAGTTAAAACGACAATTTACAGTTGGCTCAAGGCAAAATTGTACAGTCAAGTTTTGAATCTATTCAAGGACAGAGGCACCACGGGGGGGGTGTAGGTGTGCAAATGTATGTGAGGTTCACAAGAGCACTTTCCTGGCCCCATTGCTGTGCCAGTGTGATTATGATGTGAACTAATTAGCATGATATCACTGTGTCCCCCCAAGTTTGAAACTGCTGTTTTGGGTGTTGCCAGATCTCTCTCTTAGTCCGAGTCCATCTGCTTCTGCTGGAATACATGTTAAGATGGCAACTACCTACAATGCCTGTGAAATGTATTTGTTTCTAGAAAATGGGATCATGTTGGTGCATGTTACTTCTTATATGGTGCTGTTATTGCAGCCCCCAGCAACAAGTCTCTTAATTCCTCTGTGTTGTAGCTGACTTCTCATCCAATTCACTTTAACTTTCTGGCCATCCACTACAGGGTTGTTTATGCTCCAATCTGGGCAAATTTCGAGATACACATTTACTGTGTAAAATGCTTCATTTTGTGTGATCAGTCTAGTAGGAAACGATCTGGAGATACATTTGATACTTCCTTTTGAGCATAGATCTCTTCACATAGGACACATGCTGAAACTTGATATTGCATGAGAGTGTATGCAGTGAGACATTCATGCTTGTTAGGATTGCATATTTCACAGAGGAATTTCCATAGTCAATATACAAAATTCAATCTTAGCTAATTGTGCTGTCACCTGTGCTTTTACAATTACATTGATTTTTAAAAAGCTGCTGGTTATGTTTTCTGTCACACAACCCCTTTCATCTAGTTTCTGTGTTTAATGAATTTGAGATATACAAGCATTTAGAAATGTTATATTTAGTTTGCAATTGGTTGCCTGACAACATAGATCAATCTTGTCCTTCCCCATCAGAGATATAGGAATGTTCTTGCTGGTCTTAGGAATACTTATGCACTGAAAAGAGGGATCTGCCAACAGCATATTACAGGTTTCCATCTGGTATTTTTGGGTACCTTGCTAAGGTGTATTTATTACTTTATTAATAAAAATGAGAATTTTGAAATGGAGTGTTCAAATGTTGGGGAACAGGAGGTTTACACCTGTGCTTGCCATTACAGAATAAGGAGGGAGCCCTCTAGAAAATAAGTCTACAGTTGTACAAGTGAAGTCTATTGAAGCTTGGGAATGTATAAAGAGAGAGAACTGACCCTACTGAGGGAGGCTCTGGCCTGGTGTTCCTTAACTTGAAAGCTTGATCTAGCTTGATTTTGATATTAATTCRGTCTCTCGGCAGCTTACTGCTCTTTGTTCTCATACACACACACACAAAAAAAGGTGAAAAATGCTGTGTTCTGTAAAGCATTGTAAAGCCCTGCCCCATCAAGGACATTCAGATCTCATCCTTTGAGCATGCAGTGGAGATCTTTGCCAGGCTGATGCATTTGGTGTCAATTGGCTGGAGGTCCATCAGTGCCAGGGGCCAAGAGCTTATGGAATATAGGCAGAGCCTCACCCAGGAGCACTCCCAGCTCCCAGGGATGCTGTGGATGCAGATCCAGAGCTCAGGCAGTTCCAGGCCCAACACCGCAGCCTTTGTAACACTGGCTCTTATTTCAGCTCTCACAATGTTTATGAGATGAACAAAACCCTGTTCTCCTGCTTGAAGGTCTGGTCTTTCCTGCCTTGCAAAGGCTTCCTGTAAATAATGGCTTTCCATTCATTAGGAAAGGTTGTTCAGGAAGCGGTAATAATCCTCAGTTTTCTAGAAAAAAAAAAAAAAAAAGCTTTTGTTAAGTTTGAGGGGAACCACAGCTTTTGGTGGATGGTGAAGTGATGAACAGAATGGTGTTTTACAGTTGACACATGAAAGAACTAAAAAATAATTATGAAAAATGAAACTTCTTATATAAAATACTATTCCAGTTGAATTTCTTTTTCCTTAAATTAAAATTTCTGTTCTTTTCCTCACCCCTTGAAGTGCATGAGGGAAGGAATGGTTTTAATACCCCTCTGAAAAAACCCCAGAACTAGAACTGAACTTTCAATTACCTTCATGTAATGTTTTTCTGCCATTGAGATAATATGGCAAACCTTTTTGTTAACAAAAATAAAAAAGGGGGTTTTTGTTAAATCCAATTCCTCAGTGGTAACATCTATGTTGAGAAGTTTGCCAGTTTTATTAAGAATTCTGATTATGTTGTTTTGTTGACTTCTCASTCTGATATATGTAATATGAGGGTATCTTCCCTCAGAGTGCTCCCAGTCTGTGAGAGAATGGATTATAAAAGAATAGAGATAGTGCTGCAGGCAATCTCACCCCTGATAAGGTGCAGCTGTATAAGACAGGTGACCATCATTAAAGGAAAAGGAGCAGGGAATGCTGATTTGTACTGACCAATCCCAAAAGAGTAAAAGGGAAAAGGTTGTACCGGGGAATAATAAAGCACTGAGGCTTGAAACCATTCATGGTGTCAGTTGTGTGTCCTCTGTGACCAGTCTGCTGCTTATTCATATCCAGAGGCTGGCCTTGACACTCCCAGGACTTGTATCAGCCAGGATCTCCCGTTTCCCAGTAATTCAAAGTCTGAAAACTGAGAGTGGACACTGGTTTATTTCAGCACATCTAGAGCTTTAGAAAAACTGTTCCTTGAATCTGTCTCATTTTGACAGTTGCTTTTTAAAATTGTAATACTGACAGCACTGTAAATATCTCTGGTTTTGGTAAAGATTCTCTGCCACAGGACTCATTTATTAGAGCAGTTGAAGGATAAGTATATTAGGAGAGTTTTCAATGAGTAGCTTATTGTAGAAATTGATACTTTCCTTGGGATCTGAACTTCCTGTTGGTAGAAGTTTTAATCCCAAACCTTTAAAATGCCTTCCAAAATCATTACCATTTGAACATGCTGTGACAAAAGTGTATAGTTACAAACGTGGAGCAGCACCAGCTTTTTCTTCAGGACTTCCATGGAGATTGGGTTACATACTCAGGAGGATTTCCTCAAACACAGGGATCATTTGGTCTCTGTGTGGCTGGCCGGGACACTAAAGAGCTTGGTCTGTTGTACACATACAGAGTGTTTTCTCTTTAATAGTTGAGTGCTTTTCCTCTAGTGCTAAATATTATTGAAACTAATGAAAAGGTGTTTAGTTATGAGTAGCAGCAATAGAAGTGACTTGTAGATCTGATTATAATATCCATTCCTTATAAGTATACCAGAGGAAATTTGTGGGGGTGGATTTCTCAGGTGCTGAATCTTTCCAGAAGTGTGAGATAAGCATTTGTGCAATGGAAGTAACGTTTCTTTGGAAATGTTACAGTTCATATGCTGCTTGATGTCACAGCTAGTCTTTAGCTAGATGAGACAAATTTGGTCATAACAAATCCAATTTGGTTAACCTAGCTTGTTCTAGAAACGAGTCCCTCCCTAGGTAAACAATGGAACCTATACAGAGATTTCAGGCTACCATGGCCAGTCCAAAGAGCAGACCTATCACTGGTCAGGGGCTAAGACTCAGACCAATCAGTAGTCTAAGCCCAAGAGTTTTTAAACTACTATTTAAGAAAGATCTAAGCAATAAAACATGCTGTTTGCTAATGACCCTCGGTGTGTGCTGTGTTCTGTGCCTGTATCCAACCCACAACCATCACATAGCAGCTTGAAGACTTTGTTTGCAGCAGATTTGGATGGCAGCAAGCTCCAAAATGCTGAAACTAGAAACACCATGGAGGCTACTTTGTTCTCTGCAGCTTTAGGCTTCAGCTTCACAGTGTGCAACGTTAAATATCGAACTAATTTTATTAAAAGCAGAGCAAGTCTATCTTCCTTAGCCAGTGATTGTATGGTGTGTGGATAAAAAGGTACCTGAGTGAATCTCAGTAAGTGCAGGAATGAACTGTAGATATACATCTACTATTCCAGGTAGTACTTTGGACCTGTAAGGATGACTAGAAACAGACAAAATGATCTTTTTCAGGAGACTGGATTATTCCCTTTCAGGTGCATATTGAATACCCCAGAGGAATAGCTATTCTTTAATGCAAAAAATGGTAACCCCTGAAAGGGGAAAGTGATAATTCTAATTGCATTTTTGATCATGATTGAAGCTGGGTGAGTGTCGTGGTTTGAAAACAAAACCAGGTGAGAGGCTCCAAGTCAGAAAATATAATTTAATAAGAAGAAAATGGAAAAAGGATAAAATAAAAATAAATCCAATAATACAAAAGACCACTGACAGAGTCAGAATACAACCTGATCCGGTTGATGGAAGCAGTCCAGATGACGTGGTCTCCCTGAAGCAGTGATCCTGTAGAAAGGTCTGGTAGCTCTGGTCCTCTGGGAATCCAGTGCCCCAAGGGCTGCCCAAATCCCAGATTATATCCAGGTGAGAATGCCTGGCTCCTCCCCCTRGGCGCAGCATCTCACAATGGGATAATGAGTCAAGCAGAAGAGYCTTGATGGCCCATTAGCGAGTGATTGTTCCCGGAGGCAGTTATCTATGAGTCATACAGTAAGGCATCTGATGGGCCATTAACAGAAGATAGTCCAGGGGGAGGGGTCTGGGAAACACTGCTTCAACAGTTGGATTCAACAGTTTGTGAAGATGGTGATAGAATACTTTTGCATATTCTATACTACAACCCAGGACAGTGAGCAGCAAAGTTGGCCTAAGTTTCTGTGTATGGCCTGTTTTTTAGAAGATTTTCTATATATGCACACAGACAATATGTATGTAAGGGTTGAATATAGTTGTATCTATGGAAACATGCATGAGTTACTCTATAGGTGTGAGCTGTGGATTTTTTATGTGAGGGCTCAGTTAAGAATCTAAATATCATTGCAGGACGTGACACTCTAGAMATAAACAACAGCACCTTTGTGCTAACCTACTCCGATGAAAATTATTCTTTCCAAGAGAAACTTGTTTAGCTAGCCTAGTAAAAATTGGATGGACCTTTCTTCTCTGCTCTATATAAGACCTCTGGGAAAGATTAAATTTGAAATCTGAAAATCAAGGAATCTCTCAGTAATAAAGCACAGTCTGTAAAACGTATTCATGTATTGTTAGCTGTAGTACCAAAACCTGTTGTTATACACTGGTGTATTTTTAGGAAAAGAGAATTGATAACAAACCCCCGATGTCAGCAGCTTCTGCAAAACCTAGAAGAAGACTTTGTTATTCTGTCCCTTTCACTGGCAGCTCCTGCAGGGAATGCTGTTGTCTCCTACTGGAAAGTCCCTGAGCTCGTAGACAGTTTTCCTCCTACCTCCTCTTATGAGGAGGATTTGACAGAGAGGTAATAGTAATTTCAAAAGACCATGGAACATTTATATATTCTACATCCTCTTTTGGACTTTCGGTGATTTGACATCCTAGGAACTAATTTGATCCCACTGTAGATTTAGAGAATGATTAAAAAGCATAATAAAACCAAGGCCCTTCTCCACACAATACTGAGCATGTTTATGAGTGCAAGAAACAGATGTTTGTAGGGACACGTCAAGTTTTTCCTTGCTGCTGTGCCCTAATCTGAAAATAGGGAACCTCAAGAGGGAGTTGGCCTCTGTGCAGCTGATTCTGCTCACCCTGTCTCAGTCACGAGTTGGGAAGAGCTTGGTACTGCTGTCAGTGTCACTGAGAACACATTCGTGCTCAAAGATTGGTGTGAAAGGTGTAAGGAAAATAGCAGAAACTTGGGGATACGGGAAAAACTTATTGATATATTTCACTTTACTAACTTCAGGCTTCAGCAGGCAATATTGGTCTTTATTCAAGGCCAGAATGAGCCCTAACTCAGACGCAGTCTGAGACAGAAGATTGAAATGAAGACAAGAGAATGGCTAGAAGAGGCAAAGCTTGGGCATGGTATTATAGGGCATTGCTAAAAAGGAGTTTAATCTGCTTATGTGATTCAGCCATTTCTATTGTATGGTGTGTCTGCACGAGCTAATTGAAGAGAGGTGGACATACAAAAGAAAGCTGTGAGTTGCCTCTTGAAGGCCAGCAGCAGTGAAGAACAGTTTCAGATAAGGAAGGCAATTAATTTGACATCTCTGGTCATGACCTTATTTTCTTCTTTAGCATGCAGTGTTCAAAAAAAGGGAAAGGTTTGCTGGAAGTGCTTGAGGAGGGCTGTTTATAGGCTTCTCAAGTTTGCAGCCACATAATTTTTAAATCCATCAGTGAGATGACATTCTGTACAGTGCAACTGCCCCTGAACAGCAACATTTTTAACCTATCTTTTATAAAAAATATACCTACCCAAGGAGATGTCTTGGATAGATAATGCCACATTTGTTCAGGAATCTGGTGAGCAAAGGCTGGAAGAAATGCTGAGTAGATGAATATTGTGGTGTGCAGCCTTTAGAACTCCAGATAAAGTTTTTCTGTACAATGTAAAGCATTAGCAAGAAGTCTGGAAAATTTCCAGTATGAAGGTCTTCAAAAGTTTACGGTCGCTGTCCAGTACATTATTTAGGCAAAAGAATACCTTGCTCTTTAAACTTTCAAATAATGTTCTTCTCAGAAAGTGATAGATGTGATAATGAAGTCAAATTGTTGTAACACAAGACAGAGTTAACTGGTTTCATGGTGTTCATAAATAAACCGTGTCATAAGTATTTCACATAAAGTTTAAAATATGGTCTTTAAGAGAAAATCTGGTTTGCAACAACTAAGCTAGTTCATACTCTATAGGAACAGGTGTGGGTTTAGGGCAGAGGTTCAAATACATGATTATCTACTTTTTCTTTAAGACAGCTTTGCAAYGCCCTGTACCTGGTTATAATGCAGTTATAACAGGTTATAACTGGGTACAGGTTATAACCAGTACCTGGTTATAATGCTTTCAACATACCATTTTCTTAACTAAAAATCCCACATGCTTTGCAGGTGCAGGTTTTGATCGTGTGTGTGTTGGTTTTGGCTTTGTTTTTTTTTTCTTTCAGCTACACAGTAACTTAGAGGTTACTTCTATAAGAACTACTCTATAAGAAGTGACTTGTTTTTGTTTTAAATAAAAACTCTTAATGCTGTTAATGATGGCTAAAAGCTTGTACACACCTGCATTCTAGACCTAGACTCCAATGACAAAAGAAAATCCCCATCTCTTCCCTGTTAGTTGTTCGTTGGGGTTTTTTTAGCTTTTGTGTGGGACGGACAGATGGGCTTCAGTGGAAATGAGGGGTGACTTCCCTTGTGGCCAGCCTGGGTCAGATTTGGCCTGACAAGCCCGGGGCTGCAGAGCTGCTGAACGCCCCAGTGAGCCAGGCAGCCCTCAGGGTGCTGGTCGGAAGGGCTGATGCTCTCTGATTTCCTGCCATTTGCTATTTCGCTGCACAATCATTGATATATTTGAGATTTTTTTTTAATATTTGATTAACATTTTCAGATAAGCTGTAAGCCTGGGGGTGCCTAGTACATTGTAAGAGGTTGTTAAATGGTTTATGGTGATTGTGTTATTAGTTAGTTGCTTATGTCAAGATAGTTTAGGATTATTTTGAAGATGTTATGCCTTGACATTAATATGCTAAACACATAGAGGATTTTTTTTATATCAGCAGCAGAAATGTTAAATATGGCATGTCAATATTGGTTGCTATTAAAAAGACTGTCTATATTAAATGAAGCACTAGGCTTTCTGGTTGGCAATGGTAATGAAGAAAGAATCCTAGAATATTCCTAGTTGAAAAGGACCCACAAGGATCATCAAAGTCCAGTTCCTGACCCTGCACAGGACAACCCCAGGAACCCCAGCACGTTCCTGAGAGTGTTGTCCAAACACTTCTTGAGCTCTGTCAGGCTGATGCTGTAACCACTGCTTTGGGGAGCCTGTTCTAGTGCCCAACCACCCTCTGGGTGAATTTTTTTTTTTCTAATACCCAACCTGAGATGGTGCAGTGCTCCTCCCGGGGCTTTTGCCCGCACTTCCTGGCTAGCTCTGGCACCGGTGTCACAAAAAGTCCTGTATTCTGGAATACAGTTCCCACCCTGTGGGTCCTTATCTCAGCAGCAGTGTGAACAATGTGAGAAATAAAGGGATGACACTCCAGTTGGGAACTTCAACTGGGTTTTATTAAATTCACATGACTTCCTTCCATCCAGGAGTCAGCCCCCCAAAACCCACTGGTTCTCCTTTTAAATCTGGGGGTGAGGGAATGGGGAGGATACAGCTTGGAACAAATCCAGAATGGGAAGAGAGTGACCCCAAACCCAACTGACAACCCATAGAACCAATCAAGGAACGAAGGGGAAAGGGGAAYCTAGACCCCACCAATCATTCAAAGTCCTCGCCAGAATTTTCTAGACATCAGGGTGAGGCCTCAAAGTGACAGACAGGACCCAGGTGTCACATAAATGATGACTGATTAACAACAATAACTGAGGTAAACCATAATGGGGTAAAACATGGGGTACATGGGAAAAACTATGGTAAAACAGTATGAAACAAACAGATGCGTATAGAAAGCAGGTAAAACCCCAAAACACACGACTACACCAACCTAAACCTCTGTGACAAAAGCGAAGCTATTAGTGCAGCAGCTGAATATTTGTAATGTTTGTGTGTTTCCTCTGCTGTTCCGGTAGATCCCCTTGTAGTATACTGCAGTCATGGATCATGGCTGTCCTGGGTTGTAGAATAAAATATGCAAAAGTATTCTATCACCATCTTCACAAACTGTTGAATCCAACTGTTGAAGCAGTGTCTCCCAGACCCCTCCCCCTGGACTATCTTCTGTTAATGGCCCATCAGATGCCTTGCTGTATGACTCATAGATAACTGCCTCCGGGAACAATCACTCGCTAATGGGCCATCAAGACTCTTCTGCTTGACTCATTATCCCATTGTGAGATGCTGYGCCYAGGGGGAGGAGCCAGGCATTCTCACCTGGATATAATCTGGGATTTGGGCAGCCCTTAAGCAACTGGATTCCCAGAGGACCAGAGCTACCAGACCTTTCTACAGGATCACTGCTTCAGGGAGACCACCTCATCTGGACTGCTTCCATCACCCGGATCAGGTTGTATTCTGACTCTGTCAGTGGTCTTTTGTATTATTGGATTTATTTTTATTCTATCCTTTTTTCCATTTTCTTCTTATTAAATTATATTTTCTGACTTGGAGCCTCTCACCTGGTTTTGTTTTCAAACCTCGACAATGGCTCTGATGAGAGAATTGGGGCAYTTTGCTGCTTCGAACATGGCCAGGAACTGATCAGCTGAGGGAGCCTTGAGGTCACAGGTGACACTGAGAGACCTGCTGAAGGAGAGGAAGGAAGAGTGTCCCATGTGACGAGTGTCCCATGTGACAAATGTCACTGCTGCCAGAACACAGAGCTCCATCTGCTAGTGTAGGCAGAACGAGACTGGATGTAGTGAAGTGAGTTAGTGAGTTGGTTTGTGCTGTGTAGTTAGCTATTAAATGAGTTATTTTGTGTGAGGGGTGCTGACCTGCTCAGGAAGGAGCACGAATTCCCTAGGAGTGCATCTGAGATTCTGGGTGTGGCTGTGGTACTTGGCCGCTTGGCTTTTGAGGTCGACTCATTTTCTACAGGCAAGAGGTCAACAAATGCAAAATTCAGTCTTGTCAAAAGTTATTTTTCTCTGGTCAAATGAGCAGCTACATCAGTTGCCCTGCATAGTCCAAGTGACCAGGCTCCCATGACGATAAGGAAGGTGCCTTCTGACTTCAGTTGACATTGAACTCCATTTCCCATTTTGTTGGGCAAAATCATCCTCATAAAAGTATCCTCTAAAGTTCTTTCAACTTTGAATGAACTCATTGATGCTGGGGTAGCAATAGAGTTGAACTGATGGATGTAATAAATGTTATTGCCTGTAGAAAATGTATCTTTTGCCTGAGATGCTGTTGCATGGTGGTAACTCATTTGATTTCTCAGCCCTTGTCTTCATCCTTTGTGCCTGTTCACCAGATTCATTTGCTTGTTCTTTATAGGCAATTTTGATTGGCAGTTTATACACCAGTGTAATTTAAGAACTCAATAAAAGTGCTTTTTACACAAATAATATTCTATAAAAGAAGTACATTTCTTCAGGGTAATTCCTCAGATTCTTAATGGGCCACGTAGATCCTGTATTAGATCATGGCTCCTTGTAAAGGGTTTATAACTGTGCTCAGATACTTTGTTTGGTGTGTAATCAGCTTTAATAAYGGCTGTGTAACCATTCAGGGATGACAAGAAATCCCATGGAAGGAACTAGAAGGGACTATAGAAACTTAATTAGAGTATATAAACATTTTTCTAAATACCTATAAACACATAAAAATCCAAATTGCTTTATAACTCTTTCCCATCATGGCTGAGATAGTGGAAGACTCTATTTAACCTGAGGGCTTTTCCCATAAGCAGCACTACAGGACTCTGAGCTGCTGCCCCATGTGTGGCTGAGGGTTTGTGCCTCTGTGGCCCATCACTCACTCTGTATCTCTGGGCAGGGGATGCCAGGGATGAATCAAGCACACAGACACCCCTGTGTCAGCCCTGCTGTCCTCGAGGGAAATGGGTGTGTGTATGGGTGGTTTGAACCGGAGTCAGTCTCAGATCACTCAGAAAATATTCTTGAAATAATAAATTTCCTTTAAAATTTAGTATTTTTAAAAAATACTGGGTTGTTGCTTCTTTTCCCTCTTCAGTGATTTTTATATTTCAGTGTGATGTCTTAATGTTCTCTATGTATTGTATTAATGCCTTAAGGTTATACCCTCAGCATACACAATACAAACAGGAGTGTGTCCAGCTGAGATTTTCTGAAGTTTTCTATTGAAAAATTCGTGTTCAAGTGCTTATAGCTTTGCCAGTTTAGGCTCAAGATAAATGCTAGTATTTTGTATGCCTAGTGTGTTGTTTTGTTTTTTTTCCTCTTATAGATTTGGAGATTAGGGAAAATGAAAAAAAAGATCTAAAGTGGTTGAAATTTCTGGGAACGATAAATGGCAAGAATGCATTTTTTTCCTTCTCCTTTAAGGTTTCCTTGATGTTTAATTTGAGGTGCTAAGGTTTCTCATCTGAAGTGGGAACGTGAAATCTGTAAAAGAGGAACTTGGTTATAAGCAGACTAGTGGAGTTTTTTGTGCAAATTTGTAAATCCTGCCACAGGTGACCAAAATGTAAACCTCCAGTTTCACTGCCAGGGTGTGATGGTAAATGCTCTGAAGCTGCTTTCCAAGTGATCCCTTCCATCTGCAGTTCCTGCTGAGCAGGCTCTGGAAGTCCTGGATAGAATCCGTACTGAGGGATTTTTTACACCAGCTCGTGCTGCATTCAGTGCCTGGGACAGTGTGTGGTGACTGAAAGGGAGCCTTGCAAACTGCTCAGGGAATTAGAGAAATTAAAGGCTGTTGTGAAAGTGCTGGATTTTATCCTTTCTGATCCTGCAGAACTCCTGACTGTCTCTGGACAAGGCACAAAGCAGGGGCTTTGCAGGTGGCTGTGGTTTGCATGGCTGTGCCTTGCAGGACTGCTGAGTGCTGGCTGTGAATTAAAAAATGGAAGAAAATGAAAATCCAGATGACAAACTGAAACGCCAAGTCCACTGACAAAGTCTCTCTTCTGGTTATGACGTGGGGTCTGCCAAAACAGATGTCAGTTCTGTCTGGTTCAATTTCCATGTGTGTGAAATAATGTCAGTCTTGTTCATACAATGTTGTAAAAGGGAATGAAGTTTGTAGTGATGAAAGTCTGTAGGAAAACTGACTTTTCTATCCATTGCAAGGTGGAAAGAATGCACTGTGTGTGACCATGCACCAAGTGCTAATGTTGTCTCTGCAGTGTTTTGCAGCACTTGCTTATTTAAATGTTTAATTCTTTGTTTCATTTTTGATACCTGTTGGGTTTTTTGGATTACTTTGAGGTACCCTCCGAATATGTGGCAGAGAAAAGTTCCACCTGTCTAAAGAGCATTGTATGAGCTGACATCAGGGTTGAGGGAACAGGGGGAGAGGAGAGGAGAGGAGAGGAGAGGAGAGGAGCTCCTACTGTGTTGCTCCCCAGCAAAGAGGAGGATAAAGTGTGACCCAGAGGCAGCTTTGCAGCTGTTCTCCATGAAATAATCAGAGTTGGAATGTTCTTCTCAGGACTGGTAGAAGGGACAGCACCCACAAGACCAGTCTTGGGAGGGTCAGATTGTGCCACAGAAAAAAATTTCACATGGAGAATGCCACCCAGGGCAAGTCACCCAAAGGACTCTCCAATCTCAAATATCTTTTATAAGGGTTATTCTTTCCTGCCTCATGATGGGAACTGAGAGTACTGGCAATTAATCTCTTTCAGAAGCAGCTCTTTAATGCCCAGTTCTCAGGGCTTCTTTTACTTCCTAGACAAGGGTTAGGAAAGAAAATGAGGGAAGAGTTTATAGAAATGGGTATTATAATTGGGGGAGGAGGGGAGTGCTGGAGTTTGTCATAATTTATGAACGCAGCAGGTTTAACTTCTATTAGTGTCAGGTTTTATTAACAGCTCTTTCACTCTCCTTGTGTTCCTTCTATTTTCCAGGAACAAGAACATGCTGTGTCTTCTCTGTGGCTCTTTTTTCACTAAAGGGCCTTCCTGGTTCCAAGGCAGAAATGTCATGAAGAGGTAGGTACAAGTGAAGAGATTATTCCTCACTGTTTCTTTTGCTGACAAATGTAGAACAGAACACAGTTCTGTTCATAGTTACCAAGGACAGAAAACTGAATTGCCTTAGGCATTCACTTCATTGTAAATTTATGGTATGACTGTAATATTTGCATTAATCCCATCAGCACAAAGCATACATAAATGCACTCAGAATTATTTTGTCTTGCTCATACAATTTACATTAAGACCCATATGCAGAATTGTATTTTCACAGCAAGTTTTTACACATAATATTAAATTTTTTCTCCTTTTCTCCCATTAGTATGTTGCGTATTTTGATGTCTAGCTGGGCTCAGCGCCAGCAAGGAGCTACAAGGATCTATGGCAACTGCCACATTTGCACTTTTCATTTACAAATCAGTAACTAAATTCTCATTAAATATTCTTAACCAGCCTGTTCAACATATGCTTGCTTGGGCATTAGTACTCATAAGTTGAAACAAATTAGATCAACACCTAAATTTGCTTCCTAATAGCCAAAGATATTTGAGAAATAATAGGTTTTGGAATGTAGAAGAAGCAATGCCTCCTTTCTGCTTCATTCTTTTAAAAATGAGGCATTCAGCTCTGCTCAGCAAAGTAAAAAAAGGTGGAAATTTGAACTCCCTCTCCACATCTTACTTCTCTGGGGAGACTGGCACAGGAGCTTTCAAACGAGGCCAGTAAACATCCACTAACTAATGTGGCTTGCAAATTAGGTTTTGTTTTGAGATACATTTTCTTCTATTTTGTTCATATTTCTGCCTTTTGGACATCCATTAAATACAATACAATTTCTTTTCAATACTGAGAGTCCTGCTTGTGGAGAAGCATTTTCATCTTTGACTTGTAGTGCTGACACTAATTGCAGGAAGAGCCACTTAACAAAAGAATGTGCAAAATCACAGATGTTAGCTCATGTTATACCATTAAAAAGGTTGTTACCACTGCTTAAATAGCTATTTCATGCACTTGCAAAGATGTTTAATGACGAGCTTTTAGTTAATTTCATTTTGCTATCAAAAYCACACTGAGAGTGCAAGTCACATTGTGATGGTTTCAGGTTTGTGATACTTCATAAGAGAGTCAACAGCAGCTCATCCAAAATGGATCAGAGACCCCTCTGTATGGTCAGAGCTGCTTTTCCATGGGCTATTGGGAGCATCTGGTGGTGCTCCCACCACTCCACCTGACTGGGTACTGGGGTTCTGCTCCTGGCCTCTCTCTGGCTGCGATGCTGAACTCACTTTGTCTWTGCCTTTGGTTCCAAATCTCTAAAATGGGATTCATATTTGTGTATTTTGACAATCTTCCACACAGACTTATTTTTGTACTGGTAAAAACCAGTATTTCCACAAGTGAAGGTTGTTAGCAAGTAACAGCTTGTGCTTTTTGAGGAGTTTATGGTTTTTACTTGCATCTTTATCCCACTAAGGAAGGTTAAAATATGACAAAGCCTCTTCATATTTCTGGAGCAAAATCCTTCAGGGAAAGAGCCCTTACTTTTTGCCATGTAACCCAGGACCCTGACAAGCCTTTCATTCTTCCAGTATTCTTACCCCACACCACATCTTCTTTTTGACTTTCTAAGATAAGAAAACATTTTTCTCTGGAGAGACCTGGACCCGTAACTGTCTTAATTCAAAGCCAGAAGAATCAGTTGGGAAGCATGTGTTGGTAACAGATCCTACTGCAGGGAAATAGCTCTTTGTGTTAACTGGATGACAGTTGGGAAGCACAACTGAAAATATAATATACAACAGCCTCTGATACCTAAAATGAAGGAGCAGCTAAATCTCTTCTTTTATGAAAAAAAAACCCACCCAAACCCAAAACCCAGGCATGTTTGTTAAGTGTGAATCTTAAGACACTGACATGCAAGTGTGCATGAACCAGTGGGAGGCATTTGGCCCCTAGTAAGAGACTTCTCTGAATCATTGGAATTTAGAAAATCATTTTGAYGCTTTTATTTTTGCTCAGGGCACAAACTGAACTGCAGGAAAGAGCAAATGCTTTCTTTTTGGCCCGGCATTGGAAGAAGGTTTTTCTGTCTGCTGCTCTGACCCAGGCTTGCCTGGCATGTTCAGTGTGTGACCTGCATACTGGGCTACACAAAACTGGATCAGCAGCTGAGCAGGTGGGCAGGAACAAAGCACTACACAGGAAAATGTTGAAAGCATGTTTGAGACCACTGTAACTTTCAACGTTTATTTTCCTTCTGTAGGTGAGATACAACCAATTATCACCAAATAAACTAAAATACATGAAGAATTAATTCTTATTTTTAGAATGGACAAGTTTGCTTGTTAATGATTATGTATTGGGGGTTGGGTTTTCTTTTCTTTCCTTGTTACTTGTGGAGTTTTTTCCCATTGGGTTGCTAAGAGGCACAGATGGCTGGGTGCTTGAGATGGCAGGGAGGGGAAACTCGCTCTCTCACTGCGCCTTCAGAAGGGGTCAGTGGAGCTGCTGCCTGGGGAAGGGAACTCGCTGCTGCTGCGGGAGCCCAGCTCGGTCCTGTGTCTTCTGCTGTGGGGTGAGCCTCTGCTCCTGGGAGCAGCCACTGAACTGGGACCTGGTGATCGYCTGCCTCACTAAAAGAGGGGCCTGTCGCCGTTTTCTTGGGTGTCCGGGGATCCTGAGCCTGTCCCTCTTTGTCCTGTCGGGAGCCGGGTCGCTGTTGTCCTGCCCCTGCTGCTTCTTCGGCACTGTTCCAAGTTTTTCTCTACTCTGTAACCCACAAGCCCGGTCTGCCGAGACCTCCCACATCTTCAGCCACAGCTCCGGAGTTTCTGATCCATCCCTTCCATCCCTTCAGCCACAGCTCCGGAGTTTCTGATCCATCCCTTCCATCCCTTCAGCCA
>QVAJ01000862.1:1548-44502 GCA_003546035.1 Mixornis gularis | reverse complement strand
CCTGCCTTGTGAGTGTTTGCAATTTTGTAGTGGAGATTCTCATGCAGCTTTATGTAAACTATGTATATATTTAGAATTCTCTACTTTGTTTACATATTTCTCCTCTGGGAGGAGAAATATGATTGATGGTGATGTTCACCAACGAGGTCGGAGAGGTGGCAACCTGTGTAGCCAATCTTTTGCTTCTGTAAAAAGTGTATATAACAGAGTCAGAAAAATTAAAATTGGACTTTCCTGCCTGACCTTCTGCTGTCTGCCTCGTCCTTTGTGTGTCCAATACAGCGACAAAAACCTTCTGTGATTCTATGGTTAACCTGCCATTTGGATGCAGTAGGTTAAATTTGAGTTAAATATAAGTTTGGATGAAAAGTTTACATTTGCCTAAGCAATTTATTACAATAAAGATTATTTTCAATATCAAAGTGAATGAGGAATGGAGCCTGAAGGTGATAAATTGTGTCTATTACTTAGGCAATGTGTTAGAAAGTTGACAAACACCTATCCCCAGTAGGTTTATTTGCACTCAGTGCTACAAAACTTCTCCAAATAAATGAATGGAGTTCACTCTAAAGTTGTTTTGTGGGGGGGAAACCACAAGGAGATTGAGTTTATGTTTGACTTTCTAACACAGAAGAAATGAATGTTTCCAAAACAGTTTGGCCTCAGAAATTGCAGGTGACCAAGCCATTAATGTCATTCTTTCACAGGGAGTTGTGGCTAAATAGTGTCTAACCTGGGAATTTCTTTGTACACAGCCAGGAAGGAAGATAAGCCCTTTCAGGAGAAGCAGGTTTTATAAAGCCTGATTTCCTGTGAGTTTCATACAGTTCTGTCCTGTGTGGTTTATGAACTATCTAACTGTAACATATGTGACTTCTCTGGAGATATTTTTATTCTTCAGTTGGGCGTAGTTATCTTGGTATTCCTCCTCTACTCAGCTACCAAGGTTTTTGTCAGCTATGAGTAAATCTGGGTTATAAGATGCAAAATTCTTTGGAAGTCATGTGGATATAAGGGTGGATAAAGAATAAAATTGCTATAAGGTACACCTTTAAGACAAGCACTTGCTCAGATACCCTAACTCTCCTGCCCCCATGTTTTCTCACAGAGGATAGCTACACTGCTAAAGCATTATTTAAAACAGTGCTTATTCTGTGAGAAATTTCCATTTTGATCAGGCTACACCACATAAGAACTAATTACTAGGAATAAAAGAAATAATCCATAGCTAATAATGATTAAAGATATTATTTTTTTAACATGGATTTCATGCCAGTCCGGAGCAGAGATTTTGATATCCACTTTACCATAATTTTCAAAAAATCATTTTGTTATTATCTGTATCTATGCACAAAACTAAATATATCTAGACTAAATCTGTCATTCATGTCTGTACATTTGCAATGGAATGATAAAATGTATGCACACGCAATCTGATGAATTTGTGTGAATCTGAAAACTTAGAAATAGAATTTACTTCTTTTTGTGACTTCGGATGTTCAAGAAATACAAGGATGTCAACATTCTTTATTGAAGTCCAAACAGACACTAATTTGTCAGAGAGGCATTCATTTATTTCAGTGAGATCTAGGAAATTACCTTAATGCACTCTGAAATAAACTTTGATTACTTTCTTCTCTGAGAGAATTTAACCTGCAGGTGATTGATAACGAGAGAGGCTGCAGGAGTCTGTGGGGTCAGATTTCATGATTGTGTTTGAAGAGTTCTGATTCCGTCATCACAATAATCTGTTTTGGCTTAGTGTTGACAAGCAGCATCATCTTGATTGTCACCAAAGCTGTTGCACAGTTCTCGAGCCTGGGAAGAGAAAAGAGTAGTGTTTTAAAACATATATTGCAATCATTTCTGTTGGAAGGTTAATGGCCTCTTCATTTGTTTCCACAAAATAAATACCAAGTTTCTTCAATTTCCAGTCTGCTCACTCAATCACATTCTAGCTAAAACACTGCAAAATTAGTTTCATGTGAGTGGAGTTACCTCTAGGGGATTAATTGCTCAAAACAGATGTAGAAGATCTCCCCAGCCTGACTTGTTGTTGCTGTTCTGCATCAAAATCCTGTCAAGAGGAGCTGGCTGAGGTTGCCCTTTGTAGGGGATGCTCAGCTCTCAGCCTTTAGGCCCTGTGTGTGTTAGAAGAGTGACAGGAGACAGGCAATGTCTGAAGGGAAACTTGACTGGTTTTCGTACTCTACCAAATACCCAGATGATCCCAGAACTGTCACCATTCAGCTTCCTTAAGGCTACAATTTATCCTTTGGCCTTGTTGACATCAGTGAGGTAAAAGTACATGGTGAAATATAAAAATGTTACCTTTTTAATTCCTTTTTTCGGAGACTAAAGGAAAGGGAAAGTCACAGATTACATGTGAATACAAAGGAAAGGGAAAGTCACAGATTGCATGTGAATACTTGTGACACTTGAGAGACAGATGAAATACTTAGTAACTCACTTCTTCTCACCTTCTTTCCTATACTCTGTCCTGTCCTGGAACCATTATTAGGAAACAGATACACACTATAACATTTTGTGCTATAGCTAAATCTCTGCTGAGAGTGGGGAGGTGAAAGAAGGAACAGGAATAACAGTTCTTTCTTAATTAAATATTTAATTTAGGACAGAGCAGAATATAGTTTTACAGCTTTTACCTCTCTTGGAATAAAAGACCATTTCAAAAGGGATATTTCAAAAGAATATCCTTCAGGTTTTTTCTTTTAATGAATCAAAAATCAGGTATTCTCAAAGCCTTTTTCATAACCTTAATTAAACACTTATGTTCCTAAACCTTTCTTTACCAATGTAACATGCCATGTACAGATATATTACTTCACTGGATATTTTTGGGAAGCAAGAATACATTTCTGTAAGAACACTTGACTAAGAAGGTTCATCCAAAGAATTTTAGCATCTTTCTTTTGTTCAATTGTAGGCCTTTGATTTGTTATGTGGTTTGGTTTTTTTAATCTTTTTCTTTGAGTGATAGCCTTCGCTGTGCTTGTCAATAAATTTGCAGAGTGATTTGGGAAACACCCTAAAGAGAAATGGTTTTATATGTCACCATAGTCTTTTAGATATTAGTGATCATGAGGGCATTAACAATTTAGGCCCTGTCTTTAAAACATTGTCTACTAGTTCAACAATTTAGAACTAGTTCCTTTGAGCCAAAAGACCCTAGCTTATCCCATTAGTTGCAGCTGAATGTCTCAGGGATTCAAATCATTATATGTAATTATAATTTATACTGTTATGTGCCATCTCCATTCTTGCTCTTTAATGGCCTAGTCCTTATAAATTAGCCCTAATTTTCTTTGTTAAATGCAATCAATATTTCTCCTTAGTGTGCAGCATCTTTCATTTCTCTTCCATATAAGCAACAACTCATTGTTTCACCAAATCTGTGTAACAGAACATGTCTTAAATTATCCCCCTACCAAATTTAAAAGAGTTTGTAATTTATACATATCTCAAGAAAAGCTAAAGCTGTCACAATTAATGCTGAAATAAAAAAATATTTGAAAGGCTTTGAAAAGTCCCTAATTCAGGTTTAAATCAATATCTTTTATGTGAAAGATTAAAAGGAAATCTTTCTGGAAGAAATTATTCCTATTGTGCATCCTTTGCATCTTTTCTAAAGCATCTGGGTTTTATCCCTAAAGCCAGAAAATTAGAACAGCGCTGCTTTTCTGTACCATTTCATTAGCTGTTTTTAGATGAGTAGAAAACCTTACCACTGTCACTCACACACAGAGGTTTCAGTTTATTTCTTATTTGTTTGGACTGCTCCTTAGTGTTTAGGAGCTCTAGTTCCTGGGGGGAGGAAGAAAAAAAAAACAGAAAAGAAAAGAGCCTTCTTTTCTCAAAATTTATGGCATCCCACTCAGATACCTAATGTCGAAAAATAATAATTAAAAAAAAAAAACAAACTTAGACTGTGTAGCCAGTCCTAACGCTTGTTTTGCCCTTTTCTTATAAGCATAGACATTGGACTTCAGCTTCTATGCAGTCTGAGCAAAGCTGCCAGTCATGATATGATTTCTACAGCAGAATTAGGAAGCCAGTTAGTAGGCATGAGAATAAATCACTTCCTTGAAAATTTCTGTACAGTGGATGTGAGTGCTAGAAAAAGTGCCAACTGAAGACATTTTTTACCTCATTAAATGAAATTTTGTATCTTTTTTTCTGCTCTGCAGCGTGACTTTTCTTCTACTTCCTTCACCCATCTGTTTTTCATATAAAAGAGATTCACTATCTAATGTACTAAGTTATTTTATTTTACAGGAGTTTGGAGAAGTTTTTAGCTATGCTAGTCCCTCTTGTTCGTGTCTGTCCTGCTTTTGTTTGGATCTAGTTTTCTTCTAATTTGCTTTTTTTTAAAGAAAAATTCATATGAAAATGACTGGGTTTCACTTGTAAAACATTTTCAGCACTTTTAAGATTAGCTCCAGCTATATGCTGGTGTATTTTGCAGCCCACTAGGCAACCAGGTGGCTATAAGTCTATGTTATATGTGGGATATCTGAAAGATTCCCTTTGCCAGGACCAAAAGGAGCAGATTTGTGTATATACGTTTACATGAGGATTTACAGCTCTTCCTGCACTTCGTGCATGCTTCCGTCACCTTCTGCAAAATAAACATCACTGTTCTTTGTGTTGCCTCTGAGCCTAGAGTACGTACCATGCCTTCAAAAGCACAGAGTGAAATGGCTGGAGTCTGCACTCCCCAGATGAGACAGCAGCAGCGTGGAAGGGAAGAGAGACAAAAGCTGGTTTGCCCCTTGTGACTCCACAGGTTTGTGAAAGGCAAATGCCACTGCCCAGACCAAGCAGCCTGCACTTAATGGGATTTATTAACATGGCCCTTACTTTCTTTGTACATCATTAATAATTAGGGGCTAGAATATTCCGCATTTTTAGTCAGTCAAATGTTATTCGTTCAGCTCCAGACACCAGGCTTCAAATCACTAAGGAAATACAGTGGAATGCATTGCAGGGAGTTAAAATTTAGTCATACACAAAAAGAAATAAACAGGAGAAAACAAATATTAGGACACTAGCTACTGAGATTTTTGTATTCTGCAGGAAAAGCCAAAAAACCAGGCCATTGAACTTTCCAAACAAAACATTCATATCAACTCAGGCTTGGTCTCTGATCTATTCTTAGCATTTCCATATAATTCCTCTTGCATAATAAAATAAAAATAGTAACAATTTTAAACAGAGTTTATTCTGGTGACAGGCTGTTTATTAAGCAGATTTACTGCTGTGGGACAATATATTTTTTTTATCTTTAGTTTCCTGGAGAATATTAACCATATTTTTTTCTAGGACAAACCAAGCCTTTTTTGAATGTGCCACAGCTTTGATTACTTTGTTTTATTGAGGACATGGGCTGTAGAAGCAATCCAGAATATTGTAATAATGCCTTGTATATTTTATTCTTAGGCAAGGACTAGTCAACAGTAAAACAGAAAAGATTGGACATACACACATTTCTTTGGCAATTCTGGGGCTTAAGAGCTGTCTACATTTCCTGGCAGTCTTAAGACAAAGAAGCTTCTATTATTGTCCTAAAAGGACATGGCTTAAAACACTGACAAAATCCTGAGTTGAAATTCTACAACCCATGTTATGCTGGAGTTTGGGCTAGAGAAGAACACTCTGCTTTCCACCTTAAATAAAATATATTTGAGGCAAATGTGGCATATATTACACAACTCTGCTCACATCAGAAAGATTATGAAGCTTTAAGATTGAGCTGTACCAGAGAAAATGCAAAACTACAGTGAGTGCAATGTGTCCTACATCTGCACGAGGATGGCAGTCCAATCTGTGTTCTTGCATGAACATAAATATGAAAACTATCACAGACTCATGGCGTACAGCAGAAGTTAAAAATTAAAGATGTGCTCATGCATAGCAGAAAATCACAGAAGCAAGGTTTTGAGATCACACTTCACCTGTGAGGGGCAGAGCTGCAGAACTGACCTGTGAGGACAGTGGCTGTGGGAGTGCAGTGTCACAGTAATGAGAACTGTCCCATCATGAGGGTGGGAGATCTTAGATGCAAAACCCTAAAGGACAGACAGAGTTTGTCTGTCTCCTGTTTCTGAAAACTTCTGGATGACAGCAATGCCCATGGGACAGAGCAGGAATGCTCTGAGAGGCACAGAGGTGCTCCCACCTCTGGGGGACCTGCACAGGGACCAGAGCACAAACTAGCACAGGTTTCTAGCATAATACTGACATGAAACAAAACTGGCCTTATTTACCTGTAGGAAATGGTCACTAGTACAAGCACCAGCTTGGATGCCAATTTTAACACTCCACTTGTGGAAAGTGCCTGGAGGAATATCACCATACATATCCAAACCCTAAATTATTTAGTGTTGTTTTTAAAAAAAGATTCTTTCCTTGAGTTATCCTGGTTTAGAGGTGACATTACTACAGTAGTGGGAATTAGTGAAGAGGGAGGTAAAGGAAAAGAGCTGCAGAAGACCTTGTGCAGATTGAGTATATGAAACTTAGATTAAAAAAAAATTGAATAAAATTTATGAACTTTAACCTTAAATGTCATATATACCCACAGCAAAATATACATTTCATTGCTCTAAGTTTCCTTTAAATCTTATGAATACGATAAAAGAAATGACACAATTTAAACTTCAGCAGAAAAGGTGGAAACTCATGACAGCTGAGCTCACCTGACTGCTTGGTATCTTCTTTGGGCTGCACTGAGAAGCCAAGAGCCTGCAGCAGGACTTGCTGTGTGTGAAATCATTGATAGACAGCAACTAACTCCTGGCTGTGGTGAAACAAAAAATGCACTTATGTCATGTGAAATTAGAGACAGTAAATGGTAGCTTCTGATATCTTAAATAAAGAAGCATTAAGTACAATGCAATCTTGTCACCTTTACAATATGTGCAACTAAAAAGACTATTATGAGAATAATATGTTGTGTTCAAGTACAAGAAGATATTAATGAAGTAAAAAGGGTGCAGTCAAATATTATGTATGTAATTCATTGCACAGCTAACTCCCTCGACTAATATTAAATGATTTTTTTTATTCTTTAGGAATTTTCAGGGGTTTAAATACTTTACTTCTTTTACTTCAAAGCATAAATTGACCAATTTCTTTTGTTCTCAGTTACTACTCCCTCTCTGCTCTCCTTGACAGGATCAGAAGTGTCTGTTGTCTAGGGCACCAGCTCAGAACAGAGAAAAACCCACAGTCAGGTCCATGCAGAGGGAGTGTTGATACATCATTAATCTATCACTTTAGCTGATGAAAATGAACCGCAGAAAGTGGCAAAGAGCAAATGCTCTGTGTATAAGACAGATTGTTCCACAAGTGCTCTTGCACAGAGTGAACATTAAAGCTATCTCAGACTAAGTTAACAGTGTAAATCAGAGTTGTCTTCTGAAGAGGATCATGTGTGAGAATAATTGCTTATTCACTGGTCTAGAGGAAGAACAAGAGAAGGATTCAAGAGATAAACCAGTGTGGGCTGTGCAAGGCACAGGCTAAAATGCCCCTGCATGTAAGAGCTTGGCTCAACTGGATCCACTTTCTTTATATTTCTTTTCGACTACGACTTTCCTCTTTATACCAGAAAGATATTTTTAGCAAATTATTTTGGAAAAAAAACCCAAAACCAACCAACCAAACAAACAAAACCACAAAACAAACAAAACCCAAACCAAAACAAAAAAAAACCCTGAGCCACCCAATTTCTAAATTCTACCTTGTATAATTTCTACAAGCTCATGTTTCCTTGTAAAAAAACTTCTGTTGAAAACTTCCCTGACACATATATCCTAGTCTGTGAATTATAGAACTTCAGACTTCCTGACTTATTTTTCTGGATTCATCAAGAAAAGGTGACTCAAACTGTGTAAGCAGAATGTCATCCACAGACAAAGAAAACACAGAGAATCACATCTACTGGGCTTCTCTCTTCCTGTACTTCTGGAGTGCAAAGGAGAGCACCTGTTTGGGTAGTGCGTAGAGATATTGGTTCTGGGTAGATCTTCATAATGTTTCTTGGTTTACTTATTTTCTGACATTCTTTATGTGGCAACTGCTCTGTGTTTGGAATACATAAATGATTCTTCAGCTGGAAAACATCTCAAAATAACCTGTGACTCAAATACATGCGACTCAAAATTTCTTAAATGAAGACAATAGGAGGATGCTCTGGCTTTTGGGGCTCTTGGGAAGTGAAAGATCTTGGTGAATGGCCTTTGACGCCTCTTTTTTTTTTTCAATATCAAAATTTTGGCCCATTTGACTGTTGAGCTTTTGATTTCAGCATATGTTGTACCCAGCATGACACAAACACAATAAGAAGAGATTAAAGTATTTCCATCTGCTTAGATAATTTACTGGTGATTGAATAGTAAAAAAAAAAAAGTCATTTTATCCAGACACTTGGGAACTACAACATAATTTTAATGCAGTCATAGGAAAAATCACTGTAAAATTGTATTGGTTTATTGCTACTGGCTTAATATAAGATTCAAAGCAATCTTCTTTGATTCCCTTGTCAACTGCAATGTCTTGGACAACTTTGAAAAGTGTCCATTTTATTAAATACTCACAGGAGACATTTATAGACCTGCTTTTATGTTCGCAAATCATATTGGACTGGAATTGTTTGGTGATTCTGGGAAAGGCAATATGCCTCTAACCAAAATCTTTATAATTCCTGTATTGCCTCCATTATTGAAACTTTGTGTACTGTTCAGCTGAAGGGTAGTAAAACCAGATCTCTGCAACAACAGCTGCTTCTTTTATCTGAAAATTTATGGCTTGCCTGTAGTACTTGTAAATTTTCAGGAGTGATTCACATTTCATGTCAGAATTGTTGGACCAAAGAGAACATAAGTAATTGAACCATGTCCTTGGTAAACTAATTTCTTCTGTATGAATATGGTGTTTTTTGGGTTTTTTTAGGAAGAAAATTTGCATATACTTGGAATGTAATTCTCATACACAAACAACGTTATTAAACCTACATCCAATGGCCTTTTCTCTCACTGTTGAACTAACCCCTTTTTTGAGATTTGATTTCTGTAGCAATTCCTCTTGAAACTACTGGAACTTTCTAATATTTGTCTAGCTATTGAAAAAGCTCAATGCAGAGAAGAAAAGAAAGTGTCTTTTATTGAAAATTTACTTAAAAATAAAGGTCAGTTAAGATCTGCCTTACACTTCTGGTAGATCTCCCAGCACTTTGTATCCAATAGAAAGTCCTGCACACAAGCTGGACCTTGGTCGTGAAATACATAGTGACAAAATTACCAATTTTCTTAGCACACTATTTTAACAGAAATACAAAGTCAGCAGACCTTAGGACAAACTCAGCTGGGGGAGAGGAAACATCTTGAAGAAGTGCTGCATGATTATATTTACAGTGTTTGTATCACCATTGATCCCTTCAAACAGAGATACTAACACAGCCCCAGCTTAGCTTTCAATAAGAGCAGGACTTAGTTCTGAATTTGTTATCAAAGACTGTAAAAGTATTTGATAGTTTGTGTTTTTTTAATGGAAAATAGTCTGTTAAATAAAATTCTATTTTTTCATGCAGTTACTCTATTTAGAAATTATTTTTCTAATATTTTGAAACCAAATAAAATACTAATTTAATTTTAAACATGGATAAAATCTTATGGGACTGGCTGCTACAGTGTAAAGAAAAAAAGATAAATTTCTACATATGGGATTTATGGGGACTTTGTATTCATTCCAAACCAGAGAATGGTATTAAAGCATAAAGAGAGTTATTAAAGCATTGATGGTTTATACATTTGGCCCAACTTCTGGGGGTGGGGGGGGTGGGGTGGGGGGTTTGGTTTTGTGTTTGTTTGTTTGTTTGTTTGTTTGTGGTTTTGTTTGGTATTTTTGTTTTTGTGTTTTGGTTTGTTGGGGTTTTTTTTTTATGTGGCCTGTAAAAAAATTGGATGTGTATATCCTACTAAACATTTTTTCTTCAAGGATTTGGTAAATTCAATGTCTAGAAAAAAAAGAAAGATGCTAATTTGCACATTCAGGATATTTTCCTCTTTTTAATAGTGCTTTCTAAAAAAGAGAGATTGAGAAACTTTTATCAGCAAACCCTACATTTCTACAAGCCCAAATCCAATTTTAGATACCAGTAAGAAGATGACCACTGACATTAGTAGGAGTGACATGCAGAACAGAGCTTGATTGCATTCCCATAAATTCTGCAACAGGAAGAGCATGCTGGATTTGTGCACAAAAATTTAAACACATATCCTTAAGTACATGAACCGAGGACAGTTTCCAGCTTTTAAAGGAACCTTTCTTATTCTAGGGATAGTTTTTTGCCCCCTTCCTGTACTTAATAAATTAGAGCTATAAAGAGAGACAAGAATTGACCAGAAGTCCAGTCAACACCTCACACTGTCTCTGAGCCTGTGAATTTTTCATTCCTAGATGTGTAATGGCTCAACTTTGACAAGCAGAATAGTCAATGTACATTTTTATCTGCTCTTCTTCTTATGAGAGAAATACCCACAGGGATGTATTGCAGTGAGACACGAGAAGGGGCAGTATCTTAGAGCTCTGATTTTCTATGCACTGCTCTAACCATTGTTGGGGAAGGGGAAAAAACTGACATTTTTAAGGGAAAAAAATATATGTTTAACCAGAACACATTAATTAATGTGTTTCAGAGTTTGAATCTTCATAACACAAGGGTGCCTAAGCTGGAGAAAGTGCCAGATACAGCCCTCTGCAGCATTCAGGGTTGTCTGGTTTGGGCACCATGTGCACCACTTGTGGACAGTGGTATGGCAAACCTTGCTCTCATGCAATACATCAGACGAGCTGGAAGACTGTATAAAGCAGATGGTGAGGCCTCACAGTGAGTTCTGGTCACAGGCACAATGGGCTTTTTCCTTGGGGCCTGCAACTTGGGTCCTAAACACTGTCCCTTAAATCCACATTTCTTTTTGAACCTGGCCTTAAGTCTGATCTTAAGCATCTGAAGGGCCAGATACAATATCATCTGAAACTTAATAGCAGAAGTCAGATTAGGTCACATCAAGGACAAAAAAACCTAATAAATTCATTTATTATGAATAAATAACACCCCATTATAATGGTATATAACATTATAACCCCCATTAGATATGTTCATAAAAATACTCTGTTTCCCACTCTGATCATCCAAAAATCATGGCCTTTAGTAAAAGAAACATCTAAACTGTGTCATCATGTAACCAGCCTTCTGTGCCAGGCCCTCAGAGAGCAGAACCCGTGTAACTTCTGTAGATCTGTAATTTCTTACAGGGGTTAAATATATAACTTGCTGGTTTTACCCCAAAATAACAGATATTCTATATAAATAAATTCACACTCTTGAAAACATAGCAGACTGTGATTTTGTTTATTTAATCTGAAGCAATTTAACAAACTGACCCAAAGAAAGTATTTCAAATACCATGACTTGTAAATGTCGGTTGTCGAGGTTTTTTAAAGAAACAGTAAGACAGATGGTGTGTTAGATTAACCTGAGCTAGGAAAATAAAGACATAGCCAAAATTAAAGACAAAGACTAATATCTGTGCAAGGAAACATGTTGAAAACAAACTAAGTTTGACCTCTGGTAATGCTAGCAGCTGGGTTATACACGAGTGCAACCTCAGACCTGTTCTCTTTAAATTGTTTTTTAAGGTTCCATTTTGTTGGACTCCTCCTGATAAATTAAATCTTGGGTGAGTTTACTGTTATTTTCTTTTTTTTCTCTAAGGAAAACTTTCAGACCAATCTACTGAGAAAGAAAATGAAAGTTCATCCCATGGCCTATTGCTTTATAAATTTTCATAAGAAAGAAATTCATGCTAGGCCCAAAATGCTGAAGTAGTGAACAAGCACATTTCCTGTGGATTCCAGTCTTGCAATAAAATTTTCTCAGCCAATCATTTCAAACTAATTTTTTCTTTTAATGGTACAATTTTGCATATATATTGTCTCTATGATACAGGTTTTTGTCAATATTGCAGCCTATTCTCAACTGCTGGCTGCTACCTTGGGCTGTATTTCCCTGCACCTTTTATTATTTGTCATGTTGTGAAGCGAAATAAGGAATTCCTTTTGTCTCTGGTGTTTTAGTTTGGGGTTTTTTTTGCTGGAGTCAGTGTTTATTTCAGTGTATCAGTGTAACTCAGGCATGTGATAAATGATAAGCATAGATGAGCAGGCAAAAGTCTCTTAAAATGGTCACTTCTTCAGGAAAAAAATGTGTGTGCTATTGCACTCTTGTAGACCTTGGAGAAACATGCCATGAAAAAGTCAACGAGAAATGATTTTGATGATATTAATAAAAAAAAGAGTATGAGGATTTTATCTAACAGAGGGAATTTGGTGAGGATGGAGCTGCAGTGCTAAGACAGGAGCACTCAGATGATGCTCTCAGATTGTGTCTCCTATCCAAAACTTCGTGCAAGACACAGGTACTTGCATGCACAGTGAAAACAATAATTGAAATCTGATTGAGAAGTCCTGGTTTAAGAGTCAATAACTTGTCTCTAGACATCGAGATCTCATTCAAATCTAGTATAACGTCCATCCGTAAAAAATTATTCTTTTAAAAAAATTTTCCCTTTTTGTGTGTATTTACAACAATATATCAGCTTTACACCATCTTGAAACGAATATGACAGAGCTCAAACGTGATGTGGCATTCATCATCTTTTATACAACTTGCACACCTCATTAGTTTTCTTGAGACATTGTAGCACATTTAATATTGAATTACAAGAGTTTAAGGACATAGCAATATAACAAATTCTCTTACTATGTTGCAACACTGTCATGCAATATGAATGTCTTAATAAAAATAAATACTAGAAAGTATTGCTACAGAGTGGGATGAAGAAATGTGCTAATCTATTTCTTTTAAAAATAATCAAGGCAGTATTCAAGACAGCTCCCATAGTATGGAAAAAATCTTTGAGGCAGGGACCTCCATCCTAGACTACTGCATATGAGCTAGAAAAAAGTGGCTTTTAGTTGCATAGTTTAATAGTTTTCCAGAACCTTTCATCCTCTGCCAGAAGACTTTTAAAACTGGTATAAAAGACATGTAAGATTGGATGCTCTTGGCATCAATATTTAGGACTGCTGGATTATGTTTCTGCAGCTGGACAGCCAGGGACAAATCATTTCTCTGATCAGGGCTTTTACGACCCTAATAAAGTTGATTAATAATAACACTCCAGTTCTTTGCAAAATGATAAATATACATTGACAAAACATGAAGTCTAATATCTAGGTTATCATTTATTTAATTTCTGCCTCGATATGTCCTTGGTATCAAAGCACCCTTAAATTCCTCTGAAGAACAGAGCTTGAAAGGAATTGAAAGGTGTCAGTGGAAGTTTCAAGGAGTCCTGAGAGAGGCAAAACACTTTTGTCTTGAGAACAGTTTTTTAATGCTGTCTAAATTACTTCAGTGAGCAAGAATTTAGGTTTAACCTAAAGATAGAATCTCCAACACTGCAGGTTTCTCAGTCCCTATGGGTTACAGTTTCTCTTATACTGAAAGATTTTCTTTAGGAAAGTAGTTTATTGTCATTACTCAGAGGTAAGATGATTCATGATCATATGCTCCACTTTCCTGAGGAATTTTGACTTTATGCAAAAGGCAAATTTTAGGTAGTTGTTCTCTGTATGCTTTCTATTCTTGTTTAATGAATGCATTTTAATACCCCAAATTTTGATCAAGATCTATTTTGTTAATAAGTCACAGCCATGTTCTATCAATATATTTGTTAAAGATTCACTCTCAACCATACATATAGCTATTTCCCCACAGTGACCCATCAAGAGATTATGGTCAATGCTTTAAGGTATTAAAAAAAAAAAACCCCAAACCCAAATGTTTAATTTAAGAAAATTCTAATTTTCATCTGCTTGCTGAAGATAGGAAGAAAGCAATCTTGGTGCTCATCTAGGAGTCATAAGGGTGGTTTGGAGACTATGCCACTGCAGAAATTTACAGCTTGCACAGAACCATGGGATAGCTGCTGATGCCTTATGAAGGCTGACCTGGAACAGAGGCTAGACAGAGCTAAAAGAATAAAGTAGATGTTTACTAAAAGGCCTTAAAAGATAACTTTGGGGAGCCTGGCCAGGGCTACACCCAGGATGGACCCAAAATGGTCACAAAATGGACAACCGGTCATGAGATTTCACACTTTTATAAGTTTTGGTCTATTTGCATATTGGGGTTTAATTGTCCAATTACAGCTTCAGATTATAAAGTCCCATCCTTCTTGTTTTCTCTCTTCAGTCCACCGTTGTTTGTGCTTTTGGGCCTGAAACTTGTAATGGTTGTCCTTGGTCTCCGTCTGGAAAAGGATTGTTTTGTCTACCTACTCTGTGAAGAGAGCTAACTAACACTGAATACAAGGTACAGAACTACATCCCTAGCACAGCATAGAATCTGAAAACATTAAAGCTAAAACTTAGGGCATCACCACCAGGAAGGATCCTGAATTATCCAACTTTGCAAACCTTACATGTGACAGCACTGAGACAAGACCCCATATTCTGCACTTAAGCAGAGATCCCAAAGAACTGCTGTGTGTCTGTGCACCTGACCATGCTCCAGCATATATCAGATTGTCATTGAGAATAAGAAAATTCTGTACTAATCACCATTTTCACAAGTTATGTTTAGCCACCTTGTATCCTCAAAAGGTAGCATGTGGATCCACTTTCAAACTCCTTTAGTGGAGTAATAAAACTCCCTGCTTCTAGTTTACATTTGTAGAACTCTTACACCTATTATTAAAAACATAAAATTAAAAGATCTTGTTAGCTCAGCTGGAAGAGTTTGTGGTTTTTTAGATAAAGGTAAGGTCTGCATCATCCTGTTCATGCTTAGCAAATGCATTTTCTTGTAGTCAACTTCTTTACAACTCAATTTAAAAGTAGTTCTGTTAACATGCTTTAAATGTCATTGTGCCTTCCCTCTCTCATTTAATTTTTAGCTTCAAACCTTTTAACATATCTATTATTTGAAATTTGAAATTATGGGATTAATTGCTTGTCTTATGTGTCATACAGGTTTTGTGATACAGACTGCTTAATCACCTCTTTCACAGTAGTTCTTAACTTTTTTGTATTGTCTGTGGTGAACAGGCTGGTATTTTATTTCATTTCCCTATTCCATATCAGTATCTAAACCCATTATAGAGTGTTATAAACAACTATCTTTTCCTAAGCATAGGCTTGGATAAAAAATACTGTACCTTACATGCTTCTTATCTTTGCAAGAAATTTTGGAACTGGTGTCTAAAATGTATTTGCCCAATCATGATCTTGCAGAGGCACAAAAGTTACCTGCTTTTTTTTTTGATAGCCTTTTCTACAGTCAGAGATCTTTTTAATGCTGACATTGTACCAGAACAGAAATGAACGCATTACAAGGCTTTTAAAACGTTGTTCATCTCCTCCTACCTCTAAAACCTTCACAGTTGATCCCTGCTCTGAGAAATGAATCAGATATAATTTAATTTAGTAGAAACTATCCCTTAAGCCTCTCATTCCTAGAA
The DNA here is from genome assembly GCA_003546035.1 of Mixornis gularis. Lineage (NCBI taxonomy): Eukaryota > Metazoa > Chordata > Aves > Passeriformes > Timaliidae > Mixornis > Mixornis gularis. The sequence continues at coordinate 28,891 of QVAJ01000862.1, read as the reverse complement.
ACTCCCACTTCATTCCATTTTTCATATTCAAATCTTCAAATCACAGAAATATTTAAAATCTCTGGGGGTTTTTTTTGTTTGTTTGTTTGTTTGTTTGTTTGTTTGTTTGTTTGTTTGTTTGTTTGTTTTATGTGGTTCACAGGTCTATCTCTTCCCATTCCAAAAGTGCGTCTTATACATAATGCTGAGAATCATATTATTTTTATTCTTTTCAGGACATGCATTGACTCATCATATCTTATTTCATTAGTTACAATACACTATGACAGCATATACAAAATCAGCAGATGTGACTAGACTTTTGATTCTCCATTTATCCTCTGAGAACCAAATTCTGAAAGCTGATTAATTTTTCAAGATTCCTGAAATATCTTATTTGATTTAGAGTATGTGTATCCATCTGAATATATGGAAAATCAGTTACTATAAATGTAGCCTGCTTATCTGATACATTTTTGCCCCCACTGGTTTTTTGTATTTCACTGTGGCTGTTATTTGGGTTACTTATTTAAACACACTGAAGATGGGGATAAATACAGAGAAAGTATTATGAAAGTCTGTTTCTACACTTATGCAGGTCAAATGGAACTGAAGCTCATTAGTGACCCTGATTCCACCATAAAAATCATGACAACTTTGTAAAATATACATTTAACTTATGTTATGACATTCATGTCTGGAAAAGGGGATTTGATCAGTTAATATGAAAACTAGCAGGGTAGTTCCATTAATCAGATTTTGTTTCTTCTACGAATATGAATGTAAACAGTTGAACAAGTGTGAGTTTGGGAAATGTGTTTATTATGTTATCCTTTTAACCTCATGAACTGTTTAGTGTATTCAGTGTAGAAATGCATCAATCACTCTTTCCAGACAAGACCCTGTATAGATACTTTGCATTCCTGAAAAATCACATGGATAAAGTAAGAGGAAGTAATCAATAAGTAAACCAAGAAAATGTATATAAAAGGATTCTGGCTAATTTTTATTTTCCCCTGGGGTGGTTCATCACTACTGCCCCACAGCAGGGTCGGGTAGATTGCCCAGGGCAATGAACAGTGGCTCAAGAGCACTGTGACAGTGGGATGGGGGCTAGAGGGCAATTGCAGCTACAAGAGAGGACAGTGCTGGGCGGGATGGGCCAGGCAATGCAGTTGGGCAGGAGCCCAGCCCTACAAGCAGGAGTAAACTATAAACCTCCCATCATCACAGTCAAGAGCCTTGCCAGGAGGCAGGACATTAAACTTTCAAACCTCCCCAGGCAAGAATGAGTTTTAACCACCTCTTCTTTTTTTTCTTCTTCTTCTGTTCATGGTCTTTAACTTGCTAAGTAGCAAAATCTTCTGTCAAGCAGGGAAGCACACTCTGCATTAAACCTACCTTAGAAGAGACAGTAAATGTATTTAAGAGTCAGAAGAGGTGAGAGGGTTTGCTGGATTCTGGGGTTTGGCAGAACCTTACAGCTCAGATCTATCCCTTATTTCACTCGTGTTCTTTGAGAAGGGACAGAGCATGCAGTCAGAGGAAAAGGACTGCATAGAGAGAGATCTCTTGATACACTCTGGTGTAAGAGAGATCACATCTGGGCCTTGCCCATCTAAGTTGGAATGTTCTCACCTATGGCTTTTATGCAGAAAAAAAAATGCATGTAATCTCAAAGCATTTCCTGATTCTTCTATAAATTACTTAAGAGTAAGACGTTTTTGAACCTTAAGTGTCCCCCCCACAGAACCAGGATGACTACTGAACTCACCATCAATTTTTTTGGTATCACAATATCCTGATGACTGTTAACTGTTCAGGATTTGGTGGCTTTTTCCAACCTATGGAAAGACATGACCTGTTGTAATGCTGCTGAATGACTCTTCATCCTCACTGAAATCACAGGTGACTTGGGTGCACTATTATTCTACATTCAGTAATTTATTTCTCTTTATTAGTTAACCTCATTATGTAGGAATGTAAGCTATTTAAGGAGAAATTGAGACTAACAAAGTGTTCTGTTTCTCTTTAGAGTTAGCACACAATGAACTACAGCGAGCAGGCTCATGATCTTCATCTTTCACCTGGCAGATGCTCTTCATGCTGTGTGAAAAGTGATTCATCAAACTGGTCATGAAGGGCAAACCTCAGAGTAATTTTACTTGAAATCCTTGTTCTGAAGTTTATTATACACAAAGTAGGAACAGGCAAAATTGTTTTATTTTATCACCTTACTCATACACCAGACTTTGGCAAATGAGATGCTTGTCTCAGTACAGAGAGCACTTTTGTCTGTTTAGTCAAGCTGGAAAGGAGATGGATGAAGACATGAAAAAGGAAAAAGAAATAAAAGTCAAAAGGGGAAGTGTGAAATAGGTCAGAATTTTAATGAATGAGTGTATATACAGTGCATGTAATGCATAAAAATTGTGGATATGTGATACCTTCCGGTAAAGGCTTATATGCACTTCATTTAGGAAATCTCTTAAATCAGCCAATATTTACAATGTTTCCAAGCCAGATAAGACTGTCAGAACTGACATCCAGGGCTGAAGCAAAGTCCAGAGCCTTTTACCAGTAACTTATTTCTCAGATCATCAGTCACTTATTTCTCGGGCAAAAATTATCTAAAGCGAGACAAACACAGGCCAATTTTTTGTAACAGAGATCCTACCTACTTTCAGCATTGTAGGAAATCCTGAGCTAGATAGTTCATCCAGGCGTGAAACATACACATACCTATGGATCACACAGTGAATATATGCCAGATGAATTTGTCAGAGCTCATTTTTAAACTCATATAAACTTGTTGTCAGAATCCTATGAGTTAATTATGTACATCGTGAAAATGTACTTCTTTCAAATCTTCTACATTATAATCCTGAGGAATGATAACTTCTCTCTATAACTACTGCCCAGTACAGATCATGACTTTACAAACCCCTGTAATCTCTACAGTCCACTACTTTCATTGATGGACTTTCATCTCGGGATTCCAAAGCTTTTAACAACCCTTAACGACATATGCAAATCTCAGGTTTGGAAAACTTTCTTTGTTTAATGAATTTGCATTAATTGAATGCCTGAGTCATCTGCTTAATTAAATGGAAACATCTTCCATAATCACAAAATTTGTTTGCAGGAGTGAAAAAATGGTCACAAGCATGTGGAGAAGTATCCCTGTGTATATACAAATTTTATTCAAAAAATGGAGTGTGGCTGCACTAACTTGATTAGTACTGATGGTTATGAAACCAGTATGGATGGTAAGGAAACATCATACATCAACACAACCAGATCAATATGTATTTATTTATGTCTTAGTCCACAAAAACTGTGAAATAACTTGAGAATGCCCTGAGCACAGAGTTCCTTTTTCTGTATTAACTGCTTATTATTCTTATTCATTCAACACCAAGCTGCTGTACTTTACTAGATGCTCAATTAGGCCCACAAGAACCACTAGATGGCATTTGTTAGCTGCAAATGAACTAAATCCAACTAGCTCTGAAGGAGGACTGGAGGAAAAGGATTTATCTACTAATAACAGTCATGTGGATGGTTTTAGGTGAACAATACTGTGATTTAGACAGGAGAAAAAAGTTAGAATTAGGGCTAAAATTAAATCCAGAACATCAGAGACACAAAAGAGAAGAGTCTTGTGGAAGTGATAAGCACAGCTAGTCCAAAAGCAAAATTCTTGTCAATGAAAAAAGTACATTTGAGCCTGACTGACAGACAAGCAAAAAGCTTCCCAGTGGTTCTCACAGGTAAGATTTACTTCACTTTCCTGTTACAGAACTTGCATTCCTGCTTGTCCAGACACCTCAAAGCCCTGCCCTTATCTCGTGTAGCCCTTTATTTCACCAGGATGCAAAGCCACTCTCTGGGATCTTGGTCCCAGTCCCCCCCCAGCAGAGCAATGTCTCTACATCTGCAATCCAGAGCTCCCACCTGAGGAATCTGAACTCCACCAGCCACCGACCATTGTAGCCATGCCCATCTCTGGACACCTGCCCTGCTCAGCTGGGTCCCAGGTCACTGACCTGCCATCGTGGCTGGGCTGTGACATGTCTGTGTCCCTACAGCCCTGCCTACTTCTTCCAGGCTCTGTCCAACCCCAGCTCCCCTCACCAGATCTAACCCTGCCCCACGGGCAGGATGACACCCCAGGCTGGCTCTAGTCCGTTGAGTTGTTCTGTGCAAGCAGGGTGCTTGAAACAAAATAACAGAAAATGTTACAAAATACATGCTTTTCCTATTAAAAAAAAAAAATCCAGAAGAAAACATCTGAAGCTATTCATAACAAACCTCAGTTGAAACCTGAAAAAAAATTGCTTAAAAACCTCCCTTTGGAGTTTATAGAAGCAGGGGATTGTCCTTTTCCTGCTTTTGCAACCCAGTGCCTCCCCACCCTGCAGTCCAGACTGTTGGGGTGCAGTGCAGGGTCTGACTTGGGCGTATGACGTGAAGCACTGCAGGGCATTTCCAAGTCTCTGTTTTGTTTTGTTTTCAGCCAAAGGGTTTTCAGCTGTCAGGTGTTCCCTTTTTCCAACAAAAATAAAAGATTAAATTGTCTGCAGAAAGCAGGCACCTTCCAAAAATGTCCTTCTAAAGAAAACCCAATATCCTGTTGGAAAACAGCTTCAGTGGAAAACAACCAACAAGAGCTTTGTGTGGTTTTGTCCCAAGGCCAGCTGCTTCCCTTAAAACTTAACCCACTTTTAGAGATCCACTTGCTGCTTCAGTGTAAGAGAAGGGAAAAAACAGAGATCATGTTCCAATGGTCGCTGAAAGGGGAGTGTCAAATTTGAACATCTAATAATAGATCAAGCATCTCTCTGTTTAATTAAGGAGACTGAGTTGTGCTGACCAGAGAGTTTGCACTGCTGCTGTACTACTCTGGTTCTGCAAAATTCTTCACAAAATGCCCAAAATGGTATTTGTGTATATCAACATCTTATAATACTAACGCCAATATATTACTTAAGCTGGAAATAACATCCAGAGCCTGTTGCAAATAATTCCAGTGTGTTAAAATCATGTCAGTGTTATCATCTGTAAAAGAAAGAGCTTATATTTGATTTATATTGATTTTTTTTTTTTTCAAGCTGAAGTGGTCAAGAGCATTATATCTTTTGTTCTGGATTACGAGTGTTGTGGGTGAAGATCAACAAGTTTGATAGTCCAATATATGTATTTGATACATCCAATACATGTATCAAAATGGTTTTACCATCATAGACATAGCTGCATACCTGTTATTAAACACAAAAAGAAACAATAATATAACAACTGAGCTATTAATAGACTTGTAAATAAGATATTAATTTCTGTAATCAATTATTGTTCTGTTATTGTATTTTATTTAGCTATTTAGAGGTGAAAAGAACAAAAGCTGTAATTTTGAAGTCAATCCTGCTAATTTTTCCAAATGGATTTTGTGTAATTCTTCCTGCAAATACATAATTTACCAAAACAAAGTTCATGATGGCTTAAAATTCCCCATAAAGAGTTGCTGATGAAAGATTTCATAAAAATAACCTCATCAAAGTTAAGCTCAACTAACTCTCAATCATTAGACTATGTACATAAGTAAAAAATAAAGTAGAAGAAAAATATCTTTGCCCCATACTTGCAGATAGAAAAAGAAAAAATAAGGGAAGAGGCAATTGAATAAAACACTGGGTCAAAATACAAATAATTTTTGTGGACTTTGTTCATTGCTCTGACAGTATTGTTCTTAGCAAGAACAATAAAGAAGTTTAAGTAGAATATTTTGAAGAGACTTAATATAACTAAAGACACAGATTTGGTCCAGTGGCTCTGATATTTTCACATCTGTGCTATGAATTTTCAAGTATCTGCAATTTAATACTCCTGTCACCTTCACAGAAGGAACCCAAAACTGCCCACAAACTACATTGAATGTTCCCAGAGTCCAGCAGGTCCCTCCTGCAGCTTCTTGAGAGAAAGAGGAGAGAAAGAGGAAAAAAAAAAAAAAAAAAAAAAAAAAAAAAAAAAAAAAAAAAAAAAAAAAAAAAAGAAAAGAAAAAGAAACAACAACAACAACAAACACCAAAAAAAGAAAAGAAACCAAACTAAATTCTTTCCTGGTTCACTGGTGGCATCTGGTGGCCGCACAGCAAACCCACAGCGTGTGCCATGTGGAATTTACAAGGCAGGTTTAGAGCAGGCGAGCCCTTCTCTCCTGTGCAGCTTCTCCACGCGGCAGAATTCCTCCTCTCCCTGGTTACCAGGTCACTTCTTGTTTTTCCTGTCTCCTTTTGCTGATCCCTCCTATTCTTCACTCCAAGCGGTCGAGGCAGGTGTTTATCACTTTCTGTTTTGTCGCCTCACCTCAAGTCATGTGTGCAGTTTTGGGCACCACAATATAAAAAAGATAGAAAGTTCTTAGAAAGTTTCCAGAGGAGGGCCACAAAGATGTCCAAGAGCCTTGAGAGGAAGCCATGTGAGGAGTGGCTGAGGTCACTGTTCAGCCTGGAGAAGAGGAGACAGAGAGGAAACTTCATTGTGGTTTGCAACTTCCTTATGAGTGGAAGAGGAGAGCCAGGTACTGATCTTTTCTCTCTGGTGACCAGTGACAGGACCTGAGGAAATGACAAATTGAGGTTGTCAGAGGGTCTAGGTCAGATATTTGGAAGAGATTCTTCTCCCTGTGGGTGTTTCGGCACTGGAAAAGGCTCCCCAGGTCTCCCAACACCAAGCCTGACAAAGTTCAAGGGCACATTTCAAGAAGTGTCTGGACACTGCTCTCAGGCACAGACCGTGGTCCTTGGGACTGTCCTGTGCAGGGGCAGGATGTGGACTTAATGATTCTTGTGGGTCTGTTCCAACTCAGGATATTTTATGACACCATGCTGATCACCTCCTCTCTCCTTCCCTCTGCTAAAGCGTAGATCCTGACTGGACTGCAGAGCAAGGTGGTGGTCCCTGGGGGTAGCTCACTGAAATCTCTGCACTCCCATCAGTGAGCTGAGGCTGCTCTGAGGTACCAGAGCTACTCTGAGCTGTTGGCTCAGACCTGCATCCAGGGCCCATGCCAGAACCCTTAAACCTTTGGATTTGACCTCTGAACAGAAGAGTTGAGATTTGGGCTCCAGGAGAGGTGAGAGACATTTTAAATATGGTCTAGATTTAATTCCTGACATCTGCACTATTTATTCTTCTTTCCCATAACTACTCCTACTGCTTGACTACTCTTTGTTGACTCTTGGGAATGAGTAAGTTCAGAACATGATTAAGACATAAGAAGGATGGCTGAAAGTTAGCACATGCCTGTGACATCTGCTCTGACTGGAGGAGGTGGAGACACTGAGGGCAAAAGTTAAGTTAATCCTTCGCTCCATTCTTGGGAGAGCCAAGAATAAATAATAGTTCACTCTCATTCATGGGAATGCAAAATACAAGGAAATGTAGAGCAAGCCAGAGACTAGAGAGGCCAGCTATGCTCATAAACTGCATGTGTGGAACATTTCCATAGGAAAAGATTGTTCCAGGTACTGATAGCAATCTCAAATGGTTCACTTCAAAATTAGCTTAAAATAAACAGATCATATTTTGAGTTTCTGAATTTCAGTTACTATCTAGAAAAATTAGTAAAAAATCAGCTTTATAAAAACTTTATGTATTAATGTCGTATTTTACCTACAGTGTATTCATGATAATTACTGAAGGCTGTAAGAAAAATAAATAACCCACAATAAATTACTTAACAGCTATTTCTAATTTGGAGGGATTTTTTTTTCCCACAAATACAAGTAACTCCCATAGTGGACACTCCCCATATTTTCCCCACACACATATTGCATTTGGTGGACAATAAAGAACCAAGCTTTTATAACCATATAAGGTTTCTATTCCATCCTTCAGGGAACACCAGTACCATCGATGTGTAAATCCTCTTCCACTACTCAGTCAAATTATTAACTGAAAACTTATCTCTCCATTAAGTATCCAAATGCATCCTAAACAAGATTTAACATATTTTGAACATTTACAGTTACAATGCTTCATTTAAAGTTTTATCACATACATTATTATCATTATTAGGCAAGTCTGTGAAGCCCTAGAAGTTCTGAAGTCTGTTTTTGTTCCAACAAGAAAAGAAGACAAAGTCTTAGGATTTTTCACAAAATGCAATATTTCAAAATATTTCATCTTATAATTGTAAGAAATGATGACTAAAGGAATCACTTTATCATATTTAGGATATTTAGATAAATACAAAAAGACATTATTTTGACAGTTACCAGTTTTTCCAGTGTTGCTTCTCTTTAAAGTTTAGAAGATACTAAACTCATTTGGCTAGTTTTTAGCAATTGTTACTATTGAACACCCCTGTTTTGGACACTCCTTCTCCAGTACTAAATATGTAATTGTTTAAAAAAACCCTCCACTTGGTAATATAAAACTATAATCATATAATCATGAAGTAATAGAATGGTTGGCCTTGGAAGGGGCCTCAAAAGTTCATCTGGTTCCAATCTCCTGCCACAGGTAGGGACGTCTTCCACTAGACCAGGTTGCCCAGAGGTCCATCCAAAGTGGCCTTGAACACTTCCAGGGATGAGACATCCTCAGCTCCTCTGGGCTACTTGTTCCAGTGCCTCACCATTCTCTGATTAAAGGATTTCTTCCTAACACCTAATCTGAATCTCTCACCTTTTAGTTTAAAACCATCCCCCCTTGTCTTGTTTAGATCAGGCTGTGTGAAAAGTTTCTCAGTGATGAAAATATGAAACATGAGAAAGCAAATGACAAGCAGCCTTTGCTCTTGTCTATCTTTTGCCCATTCTCTCTGTGCCCCCTCATTGCATGCCTGTGCATCACATCAGATAGAAAAAGCCTTGTCCAAGTCCCTTCAGACCCATTCACTGAGGGGCTCCTGGAGCCCTTTTGGTCTCAGTGCTTTGTCAGCAAACCTGAACACATTCAGCCTTGAAACATTCCTGCAAAGAGGGGCTGTGCTGCCATTTTATACTCAGGCACCTGAGTATACTCAGGCAGCTGAGGCACAGTTGGTCTGACATCCCCAAGCAGAGACCACACCCGAGCCTCCCAAGCTGACACTCCAACCACTGACGTACACGGGAATGGGAATGCACAAATCCCCTGCTGGTGCTAAAGCAATCCAAGCTGAAGTGCCTGCTTTTCCAGAGCAAGGGGAATGCTGGCACAGATCGCATACATGTGTTGGTAGATGATGTCTGGGGTTAATACGCCCCTAAAATTTTGGCATCATAATGTGCACATTTAGTCATTTTAGTATTTTCTCATGAAGGAAGACCATCCTGCATACATGGTACCAATGTTTATACTGCATGACATCAACTTTTATTACAAAATGAAACTTTTTAAAATTTATTTTTTACTTCAGGAACCTTTCTAATGGATTTGTAGTTACTCCCTCTCCTTGTGTCCTGACTTGAAAATAATAATTTTCCATTTTTGCTGGTCTTAGTCATTCCATTTGTTCCTCTCTAATGCTTTTGCCTTTATTTCTGAACCAGGAAAAAACCTGAGCTTTAACATCATTTTCAAAGAACAACACAAAAACCTATGCATGTTCCTATTTCATTAATACTTAGAAAGCATAACTAAGTACATAATATGCTTATTATGCTTACCAGTAAAAGTGTTCATTACCATAACATTGATACAAGTATTAACACATGAATAATTTTAGTGAAGCTAATGTGCCTGTTGATGAAAAGATGAACGAGATTTTTTTTTTACTTTTTCAGAAGTAGAATCTTAATATTTATACTTCCTGAAATCGAATTCCTCCTAACAACTCCCTAATTTTAAAATTTGAAATACATGGTCAAGAAAAGTCAAAAATAATGTTATTTGGGGAGAAAATGCACACCAGGATATACAGGTTTATCAAAACCAGGACTCTTTTATTATAACAATGCAAGAAAGCACAGACAAGCAGCCCAGTAAAGTGATATTTAAACCAACAGTGTTATTCAGCTGGTAATGTAAAAAATACATTGTAATGCAAAGGAAAAAAGTACCAAGAGGGGTGTTCTTTTCATAAGTGGCATGTCAATCTTAAAAGTGAAGGAATGTTTGCATAAGCATATTCTAGGAGCAGCCATCTTACCTTAGTTAGTGCAGCAGTTCCCATGATGTGATCATGAAAAGTCCCTTGATGTTTTTGCAAGACTTGGTTTGCCAAGCCAAGTGTCCTGGACAAATGCCACTACATCTGGGGCTATAATGAGAATACTTTTTCTGCTGGTGCTCAAGTGATTCCCAGAATGAATTTTCATTTGTTTGTTCATGATCACTGCATGTTCAGTTAATTCAAACATTAAGCAGTAGAGCTTCAGCTCAACTGGAGTGTCTTAGAAATCACTTCAAAGATATAATGATCAAAACTTCGGTTCTAGAGCATGTATTCTCCTTCAGTGTTTCAGGATAAAACCTGTTCTGCTGAACAGACAGAATGCCACATGGTTTATAGGGTTAAAACACTCAGAATAACCACAATTGAAAATATTCATTGTAAAATAACTAAATAAACAAATTGCAGTGAAATGAACGAGTACACAGGACACTGAAGCATTTGAGAACAGGAAAAGGGAAAAAAAGCTGGGTGGATTTACTTTTCTTATTAAGTTACTTGGCCCAGAGAATGGAAATACAGCACCTGCTTAAAATCTGAATTTTACTTGTATTAAATAATCTTCAACTTATTGTAGATCTTCATGTAGTTTATATTTTAGTCCCTATAGCATTTAGAATTATGCTTACCTGAATGTTTCCTATGACCCTGTCCCCCAGATTTTCAAAGGAAAATATTTAAATGTCAATCAATAAACCACAATTTTTCATAATTCAGATAACTTTTCAGCCATTTACCATTGCACTATTCTGTTCTGCCTTGTGAAAGTCACCCAACAGGAGTCAAGGCAGGATGCTGAGTTTCTATTTCGTTTGTGAGTCATCAATGCAAAAAACACAGGCAAAAAACATAATGAAATATCAGGTGAAAGAGAATAGCTGTCCATATTTGCTTCTTTTCTCATACACCAAAGACAGGGGGGAAAAAAAGTAACTATCCTACAAAAAACACTGCTACTTTGCCTTTTTTTCAGTGTTTTCTTTGGACTTTGAAAATATAAAACATACAAATTAAAAAGTATAGACTAACAATTTTTTTGTAACAATTTTTTTTTCTCTTTCTCACTAGCTGCCCCACTTTGCCAGTTCAAACAGGAAATGAAGAAATACTGAAAGCAGAAATACGGCCACCTAATTTTTAATGTTTATTTCTTTCTTGAAATTCTACACACGTATCTGTGTTTCTAAAATCTTGCTTTCTCATAAGGTAACCTGACCAGTCTAATTTCATCAGACATCTTAGAGTGTGGTAATGTGTTCCCACAGTAGTTTCAAAAGAAAGAGTTTCTTCTTCCAAGTTCACTGTGCAGACCTTTCAATACCACTCCTATCACTATATCCCAGGACACATATTCTTACAGCAAATATCTCAAAAAAAAATTCAGTGAACAGCATTTATAAGAGTAATGAGATCTGAAACTGCTGTAGCATGTGCAATTTGCTAATGAAAATCATAGTTAAAAGAATAGTTAAATTCCGCATCAAAGATTTTTAGCCTTTTGGATGAATGCTGTTTCTTAACAAAAATTTTCTAAAAAGTCTCCCATAAAATGTTCAGTACACAGAATATTAAATATGGGAAGCATTAATACCAGGGCTACAGTGCTCCACATGTCTTTTTTCTAATATAGAGCAGAACTTTTAATTTCAAAAGATAATGTGGATTCAGTTGCGGCCACTACACTGGTTTATTTAATCCAAAAAATTTTTTGCTTTTTGGCTTGCTGCACTTAAATCTAGTCCCTCAGCTCTCCACACTGACCTTCATAAACAGCCTTATCTCTGTAACAGGCCAACCCACAAGCTTGGATACATTTACTGGAAATCTGTGCAGCTTTGGATGTGACATGAACTTTGCTTTCTAGGCTGATGTTAATGGCAATATAAAAAGAGCTGAACTCTGAGTTTCAGCTGATGAAATGAGAGTCTTTTACAGCAACATTGATGGAATCTCTAAAGATTTCATGCTGTGCAAGTAAATTGTTCATGAACCTTAACATGTCAAGAATTAAATAATTTGAGGGGCAGTTTAAAGAGAGGAATTAAAAAACTCCCTCCTGAAGGAGAGAATTCTTAAACAGCCATGGTTAAATCTTAATATTTTGGGTTTCAGAATATTTTCCCTGTTCAGAAAAATCTCAGATGACTTTTGGAAAGTATAAGCATACAGTCTGCAAGTGACGATGATAACACAAATCTGCTTGATAGTAAATGGTTAAAAGCTCTATTTTCATCTCTTTCCAGAAGATGGTAGCATACTCTTGAAGACTTTTGCAGAACTTAACCAGTCTTCTGTAGTGGGAATGCTAAAACTAAAACTAAACAGAGAGTAATTAAGAAGAAAATAGTTGAAAAAGTTGCACTTATAAAGCTTCAGTTAAAAGGAGAGTCACTTTGGTCTTTTGTTTCATGATTGAATTTGGATCTTGTGTTTGCTAACATCAAAATATTATTGAATAAATGGGTAACAGAAATATTGTATAAAAGGAAGCAGAATATGTTCTTGATTCTGAAGATTATTTTGCTGTATCTGAGAAAAGAACACATTTAAATAAATATGTAATACATTGTCACGCAGAAAGCACAAGAAGACTACAGGTTTCAGAACCTACCACAGCAATGTTAATGCCCTTCTGAGAAGGACTTGTAAGAGGAGAGAAAAGGTAAACAATTGCTATTTAAAACAAATAAACAAACAAATAAAATATTAAATCAATTAATATTGCTATGTCAAATATGTATTTTAAGTACGGAAATGCGTCTGTAACCAAATATTATCACTGCCCACAGCTGTAATATTTCTGAAAAGGAAATACTTTTTTGATTTACTAAATTTAAGTTTTGAATAATCCCCATTATATTTACTGTAACTCAGTGTAACTTGTAGACTGTTCCTTGCCCTTATTCAAACAGAGGATGTCAGACTTGTGAAATCAAACCAAATCAAGCCAATTCAAACTGAACCAAGAACAAGCAAAACCAAACACATACACATGGCCCCCAAATAGTTTCTGATACTAATTTCAAGTATTACTCTTTGGATATCACTACATTTGATTTAATTATTCATAGTCTGAATCAAGTAAGTGGTATTTAATTAAATTCTACCAGCTAAAAAAACATCCTGTCCAACAGAGATTTGGAGATTTTTTTTTTTTTTTTCATTTTTTGGTACTTTTCACCTTTAGTTAACCACTCACAGTTACACTGTGTAGGCCATAAATCAAAATCAAGGAGTTTGTTTCGTATTTTTAACTGTATGGAGGGTTTCATACCCTTCTAGCTTATACCAAGAGGTAAATAATGTTCAGTATTTCTTTCTTTGAAAGCATGCAGGAACTTCAATTAAGTAATGGTCACATTAACTATCTCTTTCTGAAAAAGTTACATCTTTTGATTAAGGGATTTCTTCAGCCGCTGAATTATTTTTCCACTTTTTTCCTAATTTGTGTTTATGTTTTATAAATCTTTAGAAGCTGTGAACATGAAAATGTAGAAACTGTATTCCTGGAAAATTATACAGAAAGAAAATACTTCTCTCTTCATTCCTATTGATTGTTTCCCTGTAAATAAAGTTTAAAATAGGACAGCTTTTATGAAACAATTATCTGTGCTGAAGAGATTGAATGCTTTCTTCTGTGATACCCCCTGGAAGAGATCAGGATATGATGGTGAGTAATGTCAGACACCTTCAATCCTTCCAGGTATGTAGGTTTGTATTTACAGCTTACAAAGCATTTTGTGGAATGGATGCTGCCAGGAAAGCTCCATCTCTGGATACAGCCATTCCATCTTCTGCTTCCCACCACTGTGTCAACTTCGTGTCATCTGTGAGCTATTATTAATTACGTATCATTGCAGATAATCCATGAGAGTGCTGAATTCTTGGTCAACTGTCTGTCATTCCGAAAGCTCCCGAGGAACTCCTGCTTCTGTAGGTGGCAGCACACTGACAGCTTCTCTCTGGGCTCTGACAAATCCTTCTGAAACCATTTCATGCACTCTCCTGTGATCGTTCTGCAAATGTTTTGACAATGCCATAAATCCACACTAAGGAGTTGCAAGGGTTATTGCCTTGATAAATTGTTATGGCCAATAACAGTCTTGCAAAAGTGTCCATAAAATACTGATTTGCAAATCTTTGGATATTATCTCAGTTTCCCATACTAACAAGCCTTAGATCTAGAGTAAAAAATTACAGCTAAGCTTTTCAAAAAGAAATTATTCTTCCAGTCAGGCTTTATCAATAATGTCAAATTTTATGTCAATGTCTATAATAGTTAAATTTTACCAGTCATGCTGCTAAACTTTCAAATTTTTTCTCTGTTTGTCACAGATTTAAACAGATTTTAAAATAAAATACTTAAATTTTAATTAGAATTTGCTTTGGATTGCCTTCCCACTGTCTGTTGGGGCATCTACAATGAGTAGTTGCATTGAACTCACACAAAATCCTTGCCACAAAATACAGGCCAAAGGAGATCTTTCTTCTTTAGAAAAACCACAAAAATGAGCTATCCATCACACTAACCAAAGCTTCTTCATTGCAACAAACTGCGATGTTTGTTTAGAGTGACCCTGTGCGTCATGGTTTGATTGTCTGCATTTTTCCAGATGTGACTTAACTTTTACATTCTTTCTAATGTAAAATCCTCCAACTAAATGCCTCTGGATGTTACAAAATATATGTGCAAATTAACCCCAGCCACTAATAGATCTTCTACAGCCCTGGCGGTGTCAATGAATGGTTTAATCCTGTGTTTTTAAAACGTTAACTCCCTGTAAATGTGGTTTATCTGGAAAGTACCACATTTGTCTAATAAGTATGTCATCTTACTTTCTAAATACAGGACAGAAATATTTATAGAAGATAAGTGCAATACTGAAAATCACTGTCATCTCTATTCAGTAACAAACCATTACTGTTGCTAAACTTTAAAAGTCATTGTTTTCCTTTGTCGTACTTGGATTCTTCTTCTCTTTCTTTCTATTTCTCTTATCCCCTCCTATTTAGTTTGGTTTTAACTCTTTCTCTCTTTCTCTTATACTCAGTTTTCTTTCTTTCTTGTCTCCTTTTCTTCTCATTATTTTTCTTTCTCTTTTGTCACCCTAAGCTTTCCTGCCTTTTGAGTGTTTGCAATTTTGTCATGAAGATTCTCACGCAGCTTTATGTAAACTATGTATATATTTAGAATTATCCATTTTGTTTACATATTTCTCCTCTGGGAGGAGAAATATGATTGATGGTGATGTTCACCAGCGAGGTGGGAGAGGTGGCAACCTGTGTAGCCAATTTTTTGCCTTCTGTAAAAAGTGTATATAACAGAGTCAGAAAAATTAAAATAGAACTTTCCTGCCTGACYTTCTGCTGTCTGCCTCATCCTTTGTGTGTCCGATAGTGCGACACTCCTTTCCACTTTTTCTGTCATTTCTATCTTTCCTTCCATCTCTCTCTCTTGTCTCACTCTTTCTTCCTGCTTTCTCTCTTTACTTTCCAGTTTATATATATCAGACTACTCTATTTCCTTCCAGAGCTCTTTTGCACATTCTCCTCCCATTTCTAGCCATTATATTTATTCTTGCAGTAAATCAAATTAATTTGTTTTCTCATTTTTCTTTTAGTTTTTTAACAATGGCTTTTCAGCCATGTAAGAGAGTCTTCTTTATTTTATAGATATATATATATATTAACCATTCTGTCTTTTTTCTCAGAATAAATGACCTACTGATTACACATTATCCGATTGGGTTCCTTACACTGACTACAACAAGATAATGATACCGAGTCCCTTGTCAGACATAAAGTTACAAAGTTTAATAACTTCATCATATATAATGAGGCCTAAAATATTGTTTCTTAATGCTGGGTGCATTACCTTTTGCATTATAAAAGTAATATTGACATTCTTTCAACTCACTGTTGGTCATTTTTTGATTTTTTTTCTCTGTAGCAGACTCTCCCTGCCCACTTTCTTAGCGTCTGGTAATTAGGACTCATCTACACACATTGGAGAAGGTGTCCATCAGATTTGAACTTTTATCATTTCTTTTGTTTTTTTGGTGATCCACTGCTTTAGTGTTTTACAATATGAAATATTAGTTCTGAGTCTCAGATTCTATAAGCTTGTATTTTCTTCTTTTCTTTTTATCCATCATGTGTATGCTACCTTCCTCAGTCTCTGATTCTCTCAGACCCTCTGCTGACAATCTTTTCAGGAAGGTTTCTGGCTATTTTATTTTTCTGCTCAAAGAAGTGTTCCCTAAGGTTTTCACCTGGGTAACACAAACCTTGTGCATGCTGCAATGTCAGTGCCATGGAATTAGGATCCCAGCTCCATGCTGCTGGGCTGAGCAGACAGCTCTGACATGCAGAGCAGCAGGGACAGGACAAAGGCTTTAGCACTGAAGAGACAAGTTCAGAGAGGGTTTTAGTAACATTTTGTCAGCAATAAGTACTCAAATAATGGGTTAGAGGGGAATGAAAGACTGAATTAGCAATGTCTTTAAACACTGGGGATATCTGTAACTGTAGGGATATGCGTGAGAGACATTTACTTCAATATTGTGTCACTGAACAATGAAATAAAAGGATTTAGACAGTTGCCATCTGTTGTGTCTGGTCTGTAAGTGTCCTGACACTCTGAGTTCCTTGCGGCGGTGGCTTCTTAATTTGATTTACTGGCTTAGTGTGTTAATTACTTATCTGGCTATCTTCCTCCAGGTTATATTATTTTTAGATTTTGAACAGTTCATAACAAAAGTGAAAGTCATTTTTGGAATAGTGTAGCTAGATAGATACCACATAGATACCATATAGAAAGAATGAGCTTGGTTATTTTATAAGGGATTGGGCCTGATCCAGCTCCATGGAGGTTTTGTGAGTGTCTCCATATCACTTCCTATTTCTCACTGCATGATTGTAAAGTGTTTCTTGTGAAAAGTACTTCACTGCACAAGGAAAAATATCATTTACTTGAAAGAAATAAATGCAAACCTGTGATTCATGTACCCACACTTATTAAGCACTGGTGATGTGCTTACGACTCCTGAACTCTTCACCAAGTGATTTCCAAACTTTTTAGGAGCTTACAGGTCTCTGAGTTCAGGGCTGTCTTAGGCAGAACTCTTAAGGGACAAGCTCCAGCTAAGAAATATCATTAAAGTTCCCAGAGTGACCAGGTACAAGAGTCAGAGGGGAAAAGAAAGTAGAGTTTCCTTATTTTTTCCTAATTTACTAAGATATCAATGCTCTTTCAAAATCCCTCCTTAAACCTTTCTCTTCCACCTATCATCCTGTAGTTAATATGCTTGAACATTTGGTGAGTCCCAAACACCAGAGTATCCAGGCAGTTTAATAATCTTCTTGTTTATTAGATTATTTGGAAAAAAAAAAAGCAAGTGGAGCAATTAGTGTCTTAAGTCATTCATGTTAGACAAGAACAACTACACTTTAATTCTTTCAAGAAACAAGTATGGAAAATCAGGTCTGAACACAGAGATGTACCTGAAATACCTGCATTAGCAGTGACGAGGCACAGGAAAATATATAACTCTGCATTAACATTTACTGTCATGTAGATTGGTTGGTCCCTGTGAGACGCACACGTTTGAATCAGGCAGGTTCCCTTTATTATACAGTGGCAAATTCACAGCTACAGTACCACTGTTTGTATTAGTGCAGTTACTAAAAAGTATAAGAAAGATGCAGGTGATCCATCTATAAAGCTAAAATGAGAAAAGTGTCACAAAGCAAATAAAAGTCCAGGAGATACAAGAGCCAGGTAAAATAACTACATCTGACTACTTCTATTTATGTACATGCACAGACACAGCAGGCAGATACACTCTTGTGGGATAAGCAATCTGTTCAGGGTGTTTCATTAAAGTGCTTTGTTGCCTGCAAAGGAATCTATCTTTATCTCATGATTCTTCAGTAGAAAGGCAGCTGATGAGAAGATTCAAAAGCAATTTAAAATCTTATAATAGGATAGTAGTATTATATGACATAGTAGTGTAAGTAATAGCAAGAAGGTGAGTGTGATGCCAAGCAGAACCTGGAGAGAAATACATAAAAGTAGAACATAGCCATCCATACAGAAATTTGGCAAGGATACTGATATCAAGTTTCAAATTCTTGCAAAAATGGGTATATCATCATTAAAGTAAAAACTGTTCCTGGTTTCTATCCTATCCAAGGCAGAAAACTCTCTAAGATAACAGATCCTTCCTCTTACTGGCTGAGTTTCAAGCTATAGAAGTATAATTTTTAAATGGTCTTTCAGCACAGTAACAGCAATCCAGAGAGCTTGCTCCAGATTGTTCTCACTTAATTTTAGGCAACACACTTAGCATCTAAATAAGGAATATAGCTGTCACAGACTTTCTACATACTATACATTGTAGAATAAACATAGAAAAATTTCAGATGACAGAAATAAAATACTGCATTATTTTGAAAGTTTTCTTCCCCCTAAGTGTCTCTCTTAAGTCTGTAATTCAGTGAAGCAGATATGTCCTTTCAAAACAACCTTACTTTTATTTTATGAAATTGTAATCAAACTATGGTGAGGTTACAGTCAGACCATGACCTTATGTCAGCAAAGAGGTCTCTTGATATTTAATTCAAATTAAGGTATTCCACTTTCTGGTTTCTGTATAAATGTTCAGCAGAATGGATTTGCACTCACAAAAACCCCAAAGTTTCTAATCTGCATTGAATAATTTTCATTCACCCACTGACCAGGATGGAAAAAGTCTGATGGCATTTCAAAGGGAAATCAAGCATTGATTGTATCACTCAGTGCAATCACAGGCATGTTGCTAAGAGCAGAATGGTAAGTTTTGGAATCAAATACACAAGTAGTTGTTCTTGCTGGGTAGCTTTGTTCTCAGCTCACTCTAAAATCACTTCAATCAGTGGCTGTAAGTGTAATAATATCATGATTTGATCAAAATGCATCCTGCTGAAAAGCCTAAGCAGTTCACAAAGAAAGAGTGTGAACCCATTATTTGTGTTATGTGGAAATAAAAAGGTTGCAGAGTAAGGACCAAAACCACCCAGAATATTAAATGCCAAGCCTTTTATTTCTATTATGCTGCTCTCTTCGTTTCTAAGCTGATGGGATTTACTGCACACAAAATACCCTAATATTTCATTTTTGGTATCCAGAGTAATAGAGACCTATCTTATCAGTAAAAATGTCTGTCACTATTATTTCTCACAATAAAATAAGTGAAGTGAATAAGTAAATATTTTTCCAAACACTTCAGAGGAATAAAATGGCTCTGACTTTCATAATATATATTATTTTATATGGCAGACTACAAATAGAAAGTTCATAAGTCACATCCTAAAGAACAAAAAAGTAATTACTATTACAAGTACCTCCACTGCTCCAACAGCCAGTACAAACACATATCTACATAACTCAAAAACTTGCATGAACACATGTCAAATCATTCTCAATCTACTATTATTTGACATGGAAAATTAAAATATCTATTATTACTATTTATATTTAGAATGACATGCATGCAGAGATGTATGACTAAGGTTAGATAGCCTTTAATCAGCTCTGAAAAATTCACACAAGCAACTATTGATTACAAATCCAAATGATTTCAAAAAAAAAGAACTCAATATGCATCTGTCTGAAGTTGCACTTCAGATACCAGAGACTGGTGAGTAGTGTTCATGGGTAAATATTGATAAATGAGGATATTTAAAAGTTTTTCACATAAAAACACTTTGCTGTTGGTGTCCTCTGATTTATTACCATTTCACTTTTTCTCATGTGTTATAATCTGCTAATGGCAAACATCTGTCATTTATTAAACACTGTTGATTAGTCTAGCATATTTTATTTCTACTGTTGTGCTCAGAATCTTGTTTATGGCAAAAGAGGAAACATGCCTAGTACATAAAGCAGATAATTTATTGTTACCATAATTGAAATCTCAAGAGCCTATTCAAGAATCACTGTGATCCCAGACAAAATCATTATAGCAAGAGAAAATGAAAGCTAAGAAATTAATACTTTAATAATAATAATAATAATAATAATAATAATAATAATAGTTGTATAGACACTTTGTTCCTATTTCTTTTCCTGGTGGTGGACTCACCTACCATTTCTCCTCTGAATCCCAGGTTAATGGCTGTCTGGTGCTGGAGTGATGCCATGACGAGTTGTCCAGAGTTTTCACTGGCAGGAAGATGATGTGTGTGTCAATCATTTATTCTTTGTCACTCTGTGATTCACTCGGACAGTTTGCTACACCTCTTTCCATTCTGCATTGCTCTGTAACTCCATGTTACATCTGAATTTACAGAATGGGGAGAATTTAGCAGATGTTGCACAGTTCTTTCATTCTCTTTGTTAAACCTGAGGGTAACTTTGGCCAGCTGCTGTATTTCTTCTGCTGACCACCAGTGAGTTGCTTGCAGCCATCTCTGGTACCCATTTCTTCTCATCCCAGCCTTGAACTCCTCTGCTCTGCCTCCAGCCTCTCCTCCTCTCAAGGTCTCTGATATTGTGCCAGGATTCAATGTCTCTCTGCATGACATCATTGTGTTAACGCTGAAAATATCTCATTCTGCTCAAAAGAATTACTTGTCAGTACAACCTCAATAAAACCGTGATTGCACCATTGTCATGGTTTAACCCCAGAAAGCAAAGGTAAGCCAAACCAGCCAAAGCCAGCTTATCAGATGGAGAAAATTTATATTTCAGCTAAACCAAGAAAAAACAGATCTGCAGGTTGGGCAATGCAAGTTTATACAGTCAAATCTGACAAACCTCAGTCCCCAAGCCCGGCCAACACAGTACAGAGTCTGTGGCCTGCTACCAGAAATAATGTGTTACAGGAGGGCACAGATGGGCTTGTAAAGGTTCAAAATGTGATCAGTAAAAAAATATCAATATGGGCTTGCCTATCTATCACACAGTAAATACAAAATGACTCTTCATAGCCCAGTTAAAAGACATATTCTGTCTACTGCTGAAGTTTCAGATCAAGTTAAAAAGAATATCCCTATGAACAGTTTTCTGATGCAAATTTTTGAGTGCACTCAGGCACAAAATTTCCTCTGAGGCAGAAAACTTGGCAGATATTTCAGGACATTTAGAAACTTTGGGTTTTGCCTCATACCCTTAAGACAGCTAAAAGTTTTTAGGAAAAGCTGTCAATCACTGAGGTTAGTGCTGAACTATGATTTAACAGTGCTTTTCCTTTTCAGGAATTGTGAATAACGATCGCTAGCTTCAAAGACATTAAAAACTAAAGTTTTTCAAATGATTTATGAGATTATTAATATTTTCTAACATAGCTCCATAATAGCTAGAATGTAGTGGGCAAGCATCTTCCAAAGTTTTTTCCAGAAACATGAACATTTATGTTACATGAAAATGAAAATCTAGAATCCTTTTTCTTTTTCACTTTTCTTCCACTTCAATGCCTCAAAACATTCAAATTCAGCAATATCAAGCGAACTTGCTCCCCCAGTCAGGTAACTACCCTTTCTTTCTACAAAGCTTTTCCTGTTGTCTAGGTCTGTGTATTATTTTCCAGGGCTGTGAGCCAAATGACACTTGCAGAGATCTCTGCTTTGCCATGGTTCAATGAGTTTCCTATAACCAGACAGAATAACACACTAATTTTGCTAAACACATCTTATGTGTGTTCTATGGCCTAATTTCTCAAATACACCTTACTGAGTATTTGCCAAAGTCTGTCAAGGAAAAGCTGAATTATGCTTTTAATTTTCTCTAATTGCACAGGGCTAAAATAGCATTTGTATAAAGTAAGCCTTTGATGAAAGTGTGAATTACTACTTTTCCATTGCTGGGTATCACCCTGGATTCACTTTCAAAGGCAAGCACCAGTGTTAGCCCCAAAAGGTGCACTGCCAGCCACAGTTTTAATGCTTTGCAGAGAGTTAATATTTCACAGAATCTGAAGAAAGGACCTGCCAGTCAATTTTTCTGGAAAGCTGTATGTCTCTGTAATCTGTTACCAATTAAAAGAAACTAATCAAATCACAACTTCTTGATTAGTCTCCCCTTGTAATGGTGTAAACAGGAAAGTAGTTCTAAATGCTTATCTTATTAAATATTCCGTTAAATGATTTAGTAAGTTAAATAAAGCTGTCTACTCTTTCCTGATAAGTGATCTTTACTTTTAGAAACAAAATATCATATATTCAATCCATATTTACATAAAGATTGATATCATTTAAAATAATGATGTGGTAGACTAAAGAACAGTGGGTGTGCTATGAAGCAGTGAATGGTTGCAATAAAATCTATTAACAGAATGGCAAAATCTGCCCTGAATTTTGCAGTTGCCAGCACAGCGTAGAAGAATGAAAATAGCTCTCCTTAGCCTCAGATTCACATGGTCTGTTACACTTCTTCCATGCCAAACGTAAAAGGCAGCTTACCATAAGAAGCTCAAGCAATTCAGATAAAAAAGTTGGATTAATTTTATCAATTGTAAAATACAGATCTGAAAATGGTATACAGAACTGGGCTTCTCAATTGCTGCTCAGCAGCATTTTTCATTCTATCACATCATTAACTTAAAATGTATCAGAATTATTCAGACACAGTTTGTTTCTTCTGAACCATGGTACAAATAAAAGGCAATTGAGAGATAAAACTGCATTTTACCAAACCAATCTTTTTTTCTTTTCTCTCTCTTTGTTTTTTTGGATTGTTTTTTTGTTTTTTTGGTTTGTTTTTCTTGTTGTTCTTATTGCCCATGGGTTTAGGCTTATTTCCACTTTTAAGCCTAGATTTGAAAAGAGTGCAATCAATCTTTATTATGCAATGACTTTAAGAATTGACAATAAACCATGAAGATCATATTCATGTGTCAATGCATTTCTCTGATTTAAATATACAGATTCAGACAGATCAGATTCTCTGATTTGAATATACAGATTCAAGAACTTTTAAATCTAATTCAAATTATATGTGATTCACCCTGCGAGCCACGTAGGTATTTTGTCAAAAAAATGTAGTTTCTAAGATAATTATGATAGAAACTGATCTTTATTTGGACTAAAAAGCAGATAGGCAGCTTAACGTGCACCGAGTGCCAACTTAACTGAAAGGTTGTTTTATATCAACAGAACATATAAAGCTAAAATAATAGCTTGCAACTGAAACTTTGTTTACATCCATGTTGAAAACTGTGGTGCATAATTCTTATGGGACTGTTGTTGGCTATTTGATGCAGTGACCCCATGAGTGTCGGCAAGATATTTTAATGTGAGGAGAATTAGCATTAGTTAATTTTATCACTATTGAGAGCTGCTGAGCTGAACTTGCTGGGCAGTGCATCTCTGTTTTCATAATGGGATACCAAAGTGTGGCATTGTTTCAAATTAATCTTCAGAAGTTCCAAGAAATCTCATTTTGATACTCTAAAATTCAGACATTGGTAGGGTCTCATAGCCTACTCTTTCTTTAAGTATGAAGGCACATTCAGAGCGTGATTTTTCTCATCCAAAATTAGTATTTTCAGGATAGTCTCATATTTTAGGTTGACCTTTTATCTGAGTATCAGATTTTGGTCCTCTAGTCATTGTTCTTGTATCCAAGGTCAGGATCTACTTAGGCCTCTTTTCACATAATTCTCTCCACTGGACACAGAAGAAGACAGAGAAATCTCCCTCCTCAGTTTTAGGGTTCAATTATCAGCCAAATGAAGGCAATTAACAGCTGTAAAAATATTGATGGGTTGCTAATTCTTGCATAATATATTTGTGCCATCCCACTCATCATTAACTGCCCAGAAGTGTTTTATTCATCTGGCCAATTGCATTATTAGGTGTGAGTAGTTCAAAAGGTATTTAATAAGGATGAAAAGGACAGGTCACAGAAGATCAGCACTTTGTATCGTGCATGCAATAAAACATGCACCGTGCCTTTGTTTGATCTGCGTGTGAAAAGTTTGATTATTTCAGAAATTTGAGACACATTAGTCAGAAAATTCTGTCTCTGGTAGGCTGCAGTGTCATCTCATTGATGAAATGTTCAAATCTCTCTCTGTTAAGAATGCATTGAGGCAAATTTAAGTACACAAAAAAAAAAGTCAACATGAGATATTACATAGCACCTGTGAGAAACTACAAAAGTCTTCTCTTTTTAGCTGTACCTTCCTGAAATTCATCTCACAACTTCTCTTCTTTGCCTTTATGTCTTCTCCATCCTTATTTTCTGTAGACTCTCATAGAAAGTATCTGTAACCCTGTGAGTGTCACTGCTTGCTATTTACTGCAGATGTAGCTAGTGCTGGCTTTGTGGTTTGTTATTTCTCAGCAAAATTCTCCTTGACACTTCAGTTCTTAGCTTTATTACTTACAAATCCTTGTAGTTCATGTTCTTGCTTCACTGTGAGGTTTTTAAAGCTTGGCTACCTCTGCATAACTTAAGTACTCTTCTGTCTGTGATAATTAGTCATCTGAAACACAAACAGTCCTCCTCTCCATGTTAAGCTGGTGTCAGCATGTTGTGTTGGCTGCAGTCTTGCTTGTGTTTGTCTTCACTTGTGTTCAAAGACTAGACTTTCCAAATTGCTGTGGGATAGCCTGTGCAGACCTCCACATGCTCACCTCTTTTGTACAGAGCATTTCAGTGCTAAGTGGAAAGTTTTCTTTTGGCTTTCCCTGTTTTAAAATATACATGTACTAGCTTTCTTGGAAGTCTACTGTGTTTCACTTGTCTCAAAGGACTCCTGGCAGAATCCTTCAATGTCATTTTTGTGTTTAACACATGACTTGGCAACAACTTCTGTTTGCATGATTCGGATGAGACTTTAAACACTTCGAGGTTAAAGGATCTTTCAATAGTGGGTGGGCATGTTGTGTAACTCTCTTTTACAGAAATTACATTTTCATATCTGAATCCTACTTAGTCTGCATTAAAAGGTCCTTCCATCATCACAATAGCTTTCAAGTATTCTGGGTGGCAACTCTAATAAATAAATCATAGAAGCAAACTATATTTATAAAAAGGCATTTTCCTACTATAAAATCATAAGATATCTACGAGCTTTATAAGCTATATCAAAATTGTTAGTGATGCAATAGAGCCATGTTTTTGATTGTTTGGGTTTTTTTTTTTTCCACCTCCACAGCTGGTCATGGATAGTACAATCAAGTCAAACAATGATATTTACTCCAATGCAACAGGACCAAGCCTTAGAAACTGTAAAACATATATTATGTCTGAGATACCCGTGACTGAAAATAAGAGTAAATGGAAGAAAAGAAATCTTTTAGTGCTGGTCTGTACTTAGCTAATTTTCAGAAATTCAGCCTTATTCACATGTATACCTGTAGCACTTTACATGACCTGAGACTGATAAAGCAGCTTTTGTACTGTAGTCCTTTATAAAATGGGCACAACCCATATTTTTAAATTGTTTATTAAACAAAATCAGAAATTCCAAAACAAAAACTCAAATAAAAGCATGCATGTCTACAACACATGAGAAGGCTCACACAATGACATCTGATTGTGTGGCTACTCAGAAATAAAACTATTGAAGCTGAAGAGGCAAACCTTATTGGGAGGGTCATTGTTGACTAAAAAACTACATAAGATTCTGAAGCCATGATATAACATTATTCTATTTAAGGAGCAAAAAAAGGAAAGGAAAATAATCTCAGAATCACAAAATATGCTGAGTAGGAAAGGACCCAGGAGGATCATTGAGTTCAGCTCCTGGCTCTGCGCAGATCAGCCCCAAGAGTCACCCCATGTGCCTGAGAGCATKGTCCACACACTTCCTGATCTCTGACAGTGCTGTGACCACTGCCCTGGGGAGCTGTTCCAGTGCACAGCCACCCTCTGGGTCAAGAACCTTTTCCTGACATCCAACTTAAACCTTCCCCAGCACAACATCAGGCCATGCCCTCAGGTCCTGTCACTGGTCACAGAGAGAACAAATCAGTGTCCCTCCTCTTCCCCTCACAGGGAAGTTATAACTGCAGTGAGGTCTCCTCTCAGTCTCCTCCAGGCTGAATGGACCCAGTGCCCTCAGCTGCCCCTCATACAGCTTCTCCTCAAGGCCCTTCACCATCTTTCTTGCCCTCCTTTGAATAAAAAACCCAAGAAAAAACCAGAAAATTCTGAATTCCTCAGCGAGGAATATTAACAAAAATTAAATATATTAATTGAAATTATACTCTGCTATAAATTCTAAAATTGAGATTTTGAATCATATCAAAGTTTTGCCAAGAAGTGAGGTAAAAGGTAAAGAGTTGGCCAGGAGATGTAGAGGATTCAAACATGGCTAATATGTCTGGTAGATAATCGGTAGCCCATCAGTAGAAAGTGCGATAGATTGTTTTACTGACATCTAGGACTTGACAGAATTTAATTTAAAGTTTATTAGTCTTTTATAAACTGAACTTAATTATAAACAGTGACCAAATAACCACAGTAATTAAACAACAGGTGGCCAACCCTGCTCACAGATCACAAAATCTTCCTGCCAGAAGTCTTTGTTTTGCTGAGCTCACCAGAGAGAAGTAAACATCTGGAAGCCTCAAACTAAAGCAAACATTTATGGTGGTGAATCATAGCTCAGCAAGCAAAGAGGAGTATGAAATAAATCCTGGTCTCCATTCTGCCATCTTTGTTATTTTTAAGGAGTAAACTTTTAATTGAAATAAGAAGATCAGAGACTTCTAACAAGAGATGCAAGTTAGGAATATATAAACATCTTGAGATAGTGGAACCTACTAGCTCTGCCATCAAGAACTACACTGGCGGAGGTTTATTTCATTCTTAATGATTTCTACAAATACACATCAGCATTGCTACACAGTCACATTATCAGTCACACATTCCACTCCACAGCAGCTTTTTGTCTTTTTAGGGTGTTTTAGTTTTATTTTCCAGACAAATCTGCTCTGTGCCCAAGACAACACCATTTCTACAGTTCCACAATTCAAACAAGGACTGGGTCATGCTAGAGAATGGTGTTACAAACTGATATGCACAGAGCAATAAGCACAATTTTGGTAGTGATTTGCAAATGACATTGTGCAAACACAATCTATTAATATTATTACTTAAATGGACAAGACAGGGAAGTGAGAAGAGAAGAGAAGAGAAGAGAAGAGAAGAGAAGAGAAGAGAAGAGAAGAGAAGAGAAGAGAAGAGAAGAGAAGAGAAGAGAAGAGAAGAGA